>BMAO01015891.1:0-23563 GCA_019973975.1 Trichonephila clavata
TGATAGTCTTAGTAATTATCACCTACAAATGTTTGATTTTTTTTTTTTTTTTTTTTTGTAAATCACTGTCTCCTTGGGAAAAATGAATCATACTAAAATATGGGGTTAATTTTAGAAATTGTTTGAAACATGCTAAATTATTTTCGCGAAAATTTTACATATAGGAGCATACGAAATTTTTGTTAGCTAGTTTAAATTAGTAATTACAATTATTAACATGCATCATTTATCAACATTTAATCTTAATATTACATGATTATAATACATGTGAAGCATGTAAAAATTTTATTTTTTTTAACTAATAAATTCATTGCAATTTAAAAAATGCATTTTCCATATTCTATTGAAAGACTATTCATGACATTGCTTCGTTATGTACTCATGAAGAGTATTTTTTTCTAAGACGTATTCCAAAAGAGTATTTTTTTTGGTCAGTTTCAATCTTTATTTGCATTAATATGGATATAAAATTGAAACATTGCTATTGTATACTAATTTTTTGAACAACTGTTCTATAAAAATTCCCAAGACATAGTAAGATTTTTCGAAATATATGATGAATCTGTAATAAAATAACACATTTGCCAGCTTTGATTGTCTGACTTTACTTAGTAATGATCATGTACAAAGGTTTGAAATTTCTTTTTTTCTCTTTAGATTGTTCAAAGATTAAACAAGAAAATACTCTTTTTCTATTAAGTTAAAGAAAGGAATCATGTTAATACATAATTTTGAGAAATAATGATTAAATTTTATTGGATTACTTTATTACAAATTATTTCTTATGAGTTATTGAATTGCATTTAAATTGTCTAATAGATGTAAACCAAACAAATATTTCCTTACTATTTTAGAAAATAAAAAATGATTAACATTAAAAACTTTGATGTCCTAACATAATACTGAAATGGATTTTCAAGAACAGCAAAAAGGAAACTTTATATGAATATTCGAAAATAACAGTTAAATTCACATGCTTTTTCGAAATTGCAAGAAGTTTCTATGTAAAAAATATATTAATCAATGTGAGAAATTTTGAAACAATCCTTAGAAATGCTTAATAAATCCCAGAAGGTCTTCACAGCACTCAGACATAACTAACAGTGTCTAGAAGTACAAATAAGTAATGTATTCAGGTAACGGTTCTACATTTACGTGGAATCTCTATTATCCAATCATCATAAGCTGATTAGCAGTCTCTCGTCCTATTCAACAGCCGAAGTATTAACTAATCGCTCTTGCTGATCAATAGTCAAAACAATTTTTTTGTTTTGGCGAACCACTCCCTATATTTACAGTCTGCACGAATTTTTATCGGAAAAATTCGCTTGACATTTCTCCAATTTCCAGACGCAATAGAACATTGCGTAATTTTTTAATCAAAATGTGGTTGGCACTAATAAAAAATAATTACTAAACCTAAAAGTATACAAAAATTCGAAGCCAAAGGATAGAAGAATAAACTAAACTTAAATCTAATACTATAAACTAAAACTATATAAATATTTAGTCACAATACAAAAACTAAGATAGTAGAAAATATATTAAAGCTATTTATATAAAGTACTAAAAAGAATTTACACAATATAAAATAATAATGTTTGCAAATTTGAAAGTTAGCGCGCAACCATAAGTGCCATACAATCAAATGCTATTTGCTTACATGATCGCACGTTGTTAATCACGTGATAATGGCCATGATTGCAGCGCACTCTAGTGATGAATTGACCCCATTAAGGTTCACATTTCCTTTTTTTCATCACACTCATTAAATCTTTTCTTGAATTATAATCCGTATATGTTTATAAATTTGTAAGAAATATGATGAAAGATCTCAAAAGTTTGATGACTATTTTAACATTCATAGACCGTTTATAGTCATTTTTTGTAATTTTATTTACATAACCTTGCAATGATCGATATGGACAGATAAAAGGAACAAATCAGGCTGGACAGACAATGCTCAATTTCGTTGGAGGCACTCAAGTCTATAATCTACAAATTAGGGTGGGTTACTTTGATATTTTTGGCCTCTTTGAAAATCACCAAGTTCATCGTTGGCTTAATTGAACCTACTAAATTCATTCTTGCTGTAGCGCTCGTGCTGGGAGGTTTGTATATGAAATTCTAGCTGCGAGATTTATTGATTAGGTATTTTATAATTATGAATTATAATATTTAATTGTTAAATTTTGCAGTTTTTATATTGTATTAATTTTCTGTTAAGTTTTCCATCATTTTAACATATTTGCTGGTTTATTGATTTTCTAGCTTCTGTGAATAACTAGAAACTGATTTGTAGTGATATAATCTATATAAGCCAGTAACAACCTCCGCACCATGGTGATCATTTTGGTGTAGTGGTTAAGTTACTCGGCTTCGGACCCAAAGGTCCCGGGTTCTGTCCTAGAGGATAAAAACGCGCCACTTCATTTGGTGACCGTAGCTTAGCAACGCAAAGCGAAATCTCTACTGATCTGACGTGGCGCCATCTAAGAAAAAGAGAAAGCAACCAAAGAAAAAAATCGTGAGATAAACATGACGCAAGAGAGCAACCAAAGGGAAAAAAATCGTCAGATAAATATGACGCAAGAGAGGAACAAACAAAAAAAATTGTCAGATAAACTTGACGAAGCTCATCTAACGCACAAGAAACTGACCGCTCCCACATTAACAACTATAGCGTTTGTTCGCCTAACCAACTCTCTGTTAGGGGAGTGTGTAGTGATATATTCTATATAAGCCAGTAACAACCTCCGCACCATGGTGATCATTTTGGTGTAGTGGTTAAGTTACTCGGCTTCGGACCCAAAGGTCCCGGGTTCTGTCCTATCAGGATAAAAACGCGCCACTTCATTTGGTGACCCTAGCTTAATTAAGAAAAGCGCAACCTTCTGATCTGTCGTGGGGCCATCTACCCGCAAAAAAAGAGAGCAACCAGGGGGAAAAAATTCTTCAGATAAACATGACGCAAGAGAGCAACCAAAGAAAAAAATCGTCAGATAAACATGACGTGAGAGAGCAACCAAGAAAAAAGAAATCGTCAGATAAATATGACGCAACTCATAAAACACACACAAAAACTGACTGCTCTCATTAACAACTATATCGTTCGTTCGCCTAACCAACTCTCTGGTAGGGAGTGTATAGTGATATAATCTATATAAGCCAGTAACAACCTCCGCACCATGGTGATCGTTTTGGTGTAATGGTTAAGTTACTCGGTTTCAACCCAAAGGTCCCGGTTCTGTCCTTCCGGATAAAATGCGCCACTTCAGATTCATGAACTATTATTATTTTATTCCTTTTTACTGTATTTTTTTATTTTGTGCTTTGATTTGATATAAATAATCTTAATTTTTTATTTTATAAACATACCATATTTCTAATGAACTTGTATACAACAAATAAACAATGAAAACATATTTATATCTTAAAATTCAAACAAAAATTGAAAAAACATTGGAATTATTCAGTAGTAAAGTTATAAACATTAAACGCACAATATTTATAATAGGTTATTAGATTCACACATACTGAAAGACACACTCAACAAAGAATATCCAAAAAATACAATATATTGCACCTTTTTATTGTAATTATTTTGAAAGTAGCTTATAATTCATAAAGAGCCAAATATAGCAACCCCAAAACAGAGGAATTTGAATTCCAAAGCTGTAAAAAATAGGAATAGGCCTCCAACGAAATCGCGCATTACTCGTTCGGCCTTATATTTGTTCCTTTTATCTATCAGACTTTGCAATGAACTATGTGTTTGAAAGAAGTATACTACACCTCAACTTCATTCTGTCAAGACTTTCGGTTTTTGCTTTTGAATAGGAAAACAATACTATTTTTTGGAATTTTCGTGATTTTTGAACTATTCTAACTAGTTGTCTATACAAAAATCTTCGACAAGTTTGTAATTTTTTTAATTTATTTGGGCATCTTTTATTGAACTGTTAAAATCTTTATGCATTTAACCACTTGGGCTCAAGTGTAGTATAGGGGAGGGCCTTTGGATTTGGCTATTTTTATATAGATATGGGTGAGATTACGAATTTATTCTTGCTTTCGGACGCCTATCTCTAAGTGAAGTAGCGTGGCAATCGATTTTAGTCGTCAAAAAAAAAAAATTAACAAGCCTTCCCCCCCATACCGGAACTTGTTTAAATTAATCCCTGCCTTTCATTTTTTAAAAGAATTCGTAGCAGTTGTCTTTGGCATTATAATTGCTGGAGTAGAATAAGACCGGAACAAGATAAGTAAAATGTCAGCTGTGTATTAAATGCAAAAGATTTATTAATACATTTTAATAACCTAGCTCAACATGAAGCAGTATTTATTTCATTGTAAAGAAGAACGAGTTGTATGAGGCTTCAAATAATATCATATCTTAACATCTGAAGTTAACATAAGAGGGTAAATTTTTTTTTCACTTATTTTGTTGTTAACTTCTATGGGCATTTAAATATCTGAATAAAAAGCTTATACCCGCATGAAAGCAATTAAACTATTCAAAATTATTGTAACTAGTAATGTTTGTGTTTAATTCACATAAGAAAAATTCTACAGATAAAATATGCATTGCTTACATGTTATCTCAACCTATTGGAGACATTATAAGAAAAGAAGCACATGATTTGAAATTTAGCACGTACGATACATAGGATATTGGGGTGCCAACTTGTTGAGTTATCTTGAATGTTGCGATAATTCGCAAGTACCAAATATGCATTTTCAAATTAATATCATAAATATTATTTTTTACAATCTGCAAAATAGATTTAATTTATTATTATGGTGATCAAAATTTTTTTGTCAATGATCTTCTTATGAAGAGTTAAATATTTTTTATCACATTAACTTCTATTCAATCTAATTCTTCATTGCTGTTGTTTATAGGCATAGATTGTTATACTACCTTTTCTTTTGGCTGATGAAACAAATAGCCAGAGGGGATGAAGCAGTAAGTATGAAGAAGAGAGGGAATAAAAATTTCTTTTCTCTATATTTTGGGCCCGAAACTATTATTTGTCAGGTGTCTTTTATGCATTGAATATTATATGTGTTGAATCATGATTCACTAGTTGTTACATTATTAAAATTCTAAAATTGTGTTTCTCGTATTGTAGCAGTTGCTTTGAATTTGTTGTACTATTTGGTGTATTCCTGACATTCCATTTTACCCAAATACTGGTTAATTTGTTACTTTTCTGTTTTACTGGCACAAATCTGAGCAAGTGTTTAGTAGTGGCAATGCATAATATACTTATTAAAAAAGGTTATAAATGTAAGTTCACATTTTTTTTTTTATGTATTACAAAAAGATATTACTCATAAGAATAGACTGCAACTTGTTTTGAAAATGTGATGGTAAACGGTTACCTGTGAAAATATCCTGTATTGGTTGTGTAATTTTTGGCGACTTTATTCCTTGCTCTAGCAAAACTAGAAAAGTACCATTAATTCTTTAAAAAAAGCCTTGAAGAAAGATGTTTCTATGTTAATTTTTCAAATTTTCTTTTATTTAATATTGGCATAAGTTCGATATACGGACTTTTTTTTTGGCGCTTTTTTCGGGCGATTCTACGCCAGATTCTGTCTACCCTGATTCCTCCTGTTTTCCGGTCCGGTTCTGCGGGGTTTTCGTTTTATGGCAAATTTTCCAATCAGAGTAGTAATTTTGTTTTGTGGGGGGGAGGAGTCGGCTAGGGATTCTCTCTAAGATATCCTTTTCATCTTGGATTTTCAACTGTTCAGACATAGATATTTCCGGATAAGAATTCACTGCCTTATTTCCTATTATTTCTTAATATTTATAAAGAATATTTATTTAACATTTATTAATTAATAATAATTAATAAACTTAGGGGGCAAACTTAGATCGAAGACTGGAACTTTGCAAAACTGTTTAGTCGGAAGAGGGGGGGGAGTATGGCAGCGTTTCTTGGCAACTAAGGGGGAAAGAGGGGGGAATGCAACCCTGTGCTGCCCTTGGCAAATGCTGTCGACGAAAAAAAATTTGGCTATTTTTGAAAAAACTCCGTATATTGAACTTGTTCCTTAATATTAATTCAGAGCTATTTCCAATCACTTAGAAAATACTGTAATGTGATGCAAGAGTAAACTGTTATATAAGTATAAAATTTTTTAAATTATAATTTGATACAAACAGTCTGTTTTAACTATCATATGCAAGCCCTGTCCTCCATAAACATAATTATCTTCTGCATTGTTATTATATTTCTAATAGATAGACACAAATACTTTATTTTTTTTCTAAATAGTTTTAAAAAGTGTTTGAAGCTGTTTATTTCTCAATAAATTTATTAAAGTGTAAGATTAAATTTTAAATAAAATTTGAATTCTTGTTTGTAAAAATGAAATCAATCAATAAAACTCTTCTTCAAAGCAAAATGAAGTGTAATTTAAATTTTATTGCTTTGTTTCAATTTGTTTCTTGCCTTAGAGTTCTAACTAACAAGTGAGTTATTTTTTAATGCTTTAAGTACAAATAGATTATGATCATTTCTATTATGGTATTTTTAGAGTACAAGATTTATGTGTTTTTCATATTGTAATAATTTTTTAAATCTCATTAAATTAATATAAAATACTAAAAAATTTTTTCTGAAATCATGATGAATTTTAATTTAATAATATTTGTCCTTTATTGTCAGATTATTTTTCTTGAAATATTCTATCTACATTTCACCGGAGAAGGTTTCTTTTCTGTTTTTGCTTAATTTTTCCCAACTTCTGGTGCAAGTTTTGCTGGAGCAAATTTCTCAAAATGTCTACATTTTTTTCTATTTTATTGATATTTAATACTTAGGTGAAAGACTGTGCTCTTTGTAGATAGTTTTTCTGGTACTTGCATATTAGTGTTACTGTAGCAAAAATTGTGCCATCATACCAAAACAACAAAAAGTTTTTTCATATTTTATTTGTGAAAGAAACAATAAAATTTTTTGGTAGAAAATGGCACAATTTGCATGTCGTAAATTTGATTACAACAAATTTAATACACAAATACCATTTTTCTCATTGAAAACTTTCTTAAATATACTCTGCACTCACAGCTTAAGTAAAGAATTGTTACATTTTAACTGTATAAAGTTCATGAAAATAAAAGAGAAATTATAGGAACAGTGTTAGTAAAATGTCCAAAGATTTCATTCTATTATATTTTTTTGTAGTACTAACATATTAAACTGTTGACAAATCTGTCAAATGAAAAGACATTGCCAAACACTGAAATATGCTAATATTGGAAAACTGTTTTCACTTTTGTACAATAATTTGTTCACACATACAATTATAACATTTTGCAGCATCTTTTGATTTGGCAAAATTACTTGATAGTGTAATATGCGATTACTATTTTTCTTTTATATTTTAAACATTAGTTGTACTCTAGTTGTGTGAGAAACACTGTAAATATTTAACAAAAGTGTTTTATCAATTAACAACATAGCCATAATGGAAATTGATAAAATCTCAGTACTATTGCTGTAATGTCAAACTGGTGGGTTTTTTGTTCTGATTATATACTGTATTGAAATGATTAAATTGCATGCCATCAATAAAAAAATTTAAACACAATTTGCATTTTTATTCTATGCAGAGAGATTAATATTCTTTATAGTATACAGTGTATTTTTTTAATTTAAATTGCTTATGAAAGTATATATATAACCACAGAAACTCTTCTGAATATACAAAACATGCAAAATAAAATCTTGTTTTGGCTACAATATGTTTCTTGTTTCAGAATCCTCGGCCTGTTATTCCAAAATGAACACTTCTCCCTGTGTTAATTATGTATCTTAGTTGTGGTTACTGGTAGTGCAATGGGAATGATGCATTTATTGAAGGGAGATCCAGAGACTTGTGATGAATTGTACTCTTGGACAAAATGGTAAATGTAAATGCATATCATCTTAATGATTGTTATAATATGTGAAATGTACATTATGTATTCATATAAGTAATTCATCTAATTCATATAAGTAATTCATCTAATTCATATAAGTAATTCATCTAATAAATTTAGAATGTTTGTAAAAATTTACAAATTGATATATTTAAATAATGTTTATTCAAAAAAGGACTAATATTTAATCAGTATTTAAGAAATGATGATTAAAATACTTATTCATCTACAAGAAGTGGGAAATATGTTGTTGTATCATGTTAGTATTTTATTATGTATTACATGTAATTCGCAATAGTGAGTTCTCAGTTTGTTGTTACTAATCCCACCTGATGGGCATGTCCCAGATCGAGGTCCACGAAATTCAACATGGCAAAGAACTAGATTGTATGCCTGTCATTAGCCGTAGCCTTGAACACCATGCAGCTGACAGTACATTTTGACTCATTTCCATCCTAATTTTGAGGGAGAATGTGTGTTAGAGACTGTGGGTGGTAAGCAGCCTCCCACCTCTGTTTTCCCACCATCCTAACGAGAAACCTTGTGGCTCAGTGGCTATTTAAAGTACTCTCATGTTGTGAAGGCACTATACATTTACAAACATCTAGGTTTCGAATCCAGACCCTATCAACTATGAGGAGTTGAGATTCTATCAAATCGTTTAGTAATGAAATTTCAAAAATTGAAGTTAACCGATAAATAATTCATATTTAAAATCCTTTTCCTCCTACAAAGAAAATGAACTGAATATAAATTGGTCACCTAAATTGTATAAATGAATTACTCGGTACTAAAATAAGGCAACTATTGCTTATTTCTTACAAATCACATTTTATGTCCGATTAAAAAAAGAACCAGTTTCTGTTTAAAAAGGCTTAAGATCTAAAATTGTTTATATCTGCATGGCATTGTAAAAGTACTGCAAAATTTTCATTACTATGCTTTAAAATAAATCATTTAACAATTTATCGATTTAAATTATTCAACTAACATTTCTCTCTCAAATGTGGCAAGCATTCAAATATTATGTTGAAGGTTGTCTGAACCTACCTCTCTCCTATTTTTCCACCCACCAATTAGTTTGCATCATAGCTATAAAGCCTGTGATGTACACAAGGCGAAAACTTGAGGGGTCAACCCCACTATCAACCTCCCCGTAAACCAACAAATTTTTAATTTTCCCCATTGAGATTACCTCTTCGCACTTAAGTCTACATGCTTTTTGAATGTAACCCCCCCCCATGGGAAAGGTCTGTGTATGTCAGGGGTGTCAAACTCAAGCTGGATTCCGCCCACAACGACATTGCTGCAGCCTGGTCATTATATATGCACACAGTAGCACATAACAAAATATCAAAATTTCTTCCAAAATAGAAAAGATAGTTGCTGAGAAGGGGTCTCAAGATGTAAACATTAATTTTTAACACGCTTTTATAAGTTTCACTTGCTTGTAACGGAATCTTGGAACTCCATTTTCACCCACTTAAAAAGGTCAGAATAATTCGAAATTTTGCACACTTGTCAAGGCCCGATGACAATACAATAATTTCATAATTTTGTTCCATTGTCCTCATCAGGATCGTCAGGATTCATGATAATTAGATTTGGCGACAATTAAATATATCACTTTCAGATTTGGCAACTTATTGCACATACAATTTTCAGATTTGGCGACTAATTCGATATACCATTTTTAGATTTGGCGACTAAATCCATATAACATTTCCAGATTTGTCGAGTAATTCCAGATTTAGTGACTAAAAGAAAAAGGTGTAACCCTACAGGGAGTGTTTAGAAGTGACGTTTAGAAGTGATACAATACGTTTAGAAGTGATGATACAAATTAACATTATGGCAATACATTTAAAAGGTGAAAATACGATTGACACTTAATATTACCATGTTTTTATTAACTCGCTTTCTTTAATGTCTGTCCGGGTGGAATTTTGTAATTGATTTTAAACTGTGTGACTTTCCGATAAGCTAGAGACTTGAAATTTGAACCATATCTCAGAAATGGATGACAATGCTTGAAAATATGAAGGGAAAAAAAAAGAGGAATTTTATATTTTTTAGTCCGTTATAAGACATGGAATTTTTTTTTTAATTCGAACTTTTTTTTCTTCTTACCACACATTTTATTTGTTTGACCTGTTCTTTTGAGACGGAATCTAATATAACAATACGGGACTCATCTGAGGCCCCGTAAACAGAAAGAATAAATACACTTCAGACCCTTTAATTAAAATCCATTGAAGAACAAGACTTATTTCAGCAGCCACATAATTCTGGCTCCAAATATCAAACTCAAGGATAAATTCAACAATGAATAAATGACAGTTTAAAAAACCAAAAAACATGCTTTTATTGTTGATCGAACTAAAAAATGAAAAATAAATTATAATTTTAAAAAACTAAAGAACACGCTTTTATACTGAATTGAACTAAAAAGTAAAAAAATAATTCTTAATATAAAAATAGAATGATGAACGAGAAAATTAATGTCATTGGGGTAAAAGCGTGGGGTGCAATTTCGGAAATGAAAGAAACACTATAACAATTGATATATTTATAGATCACCCCATGCTTTTACCCCAATGACATTAATTTTCTCGTCCATCATTTTATTCTTATATTAAGAATTATTTTTTTACTTTTTAGTTCGATTCAGTATAAAAGCGTGTTCTTTAGTTTTTTAAAATTATAATTTATTTTATTTGTTCTTTTATTAAAGTTTATTTTATGTATTATTCAAAATAAAATTACATTTCTATGAATATCGATTTTTTTTTTTTTTTTTTTTGCAGCCTACCTACAATTAAGTATTGTTTGTTTGGCCCAAGTTAGCCTTTGCGTTTGACACCCTTGGTGTATGCCATCGACTTAGAGCCAATATATTAATGTTAAATTGGGAAAATATTGTATAAAAACTGCAAATAATTCAGGGATTTATAAAGATTTTTTTCCCTGGGTGCTTCATGATTTGTAATATTTTTACACTTGAAATTCTGCCTATCAGGACTTCTTTCTGAAAAGCATAATTGAGTATTTGGCTAAAATGATTCTAAACAAATTATTCACCTGCGTGTCATCATGAATGAATTAATGTGATGTTTGTGAAATCAAATGTACTAAATATACAAGAGTTTTTTTTTAATGTAATGATGCATTTTATGAAAGCTATTATTACAAAGTGAAATAAGAGTAATATGTACATATATATAATATTTTAACTGTGAAAGTTGCTAGAAAGTAAATTAAAATCACACCTTTCTTTTATATTTTTTATTGTTAGCAGGTCTTAAGGGGTTTCCATATCATAGCTGTTTCTAAAGTAGAATAAATTTACCCTTTGAGTTAAATTAATTTATTTTACAACCATTTCAAAGGTTTTCAATTACTTTTTCTAACAATCAAGAGAGATAAAAAAGTGCTTATGATATCAATATGAATTAAGAATATGAACTTTATTGAAATCATTGTTTGGTAGTAAAACAAATGGAGAAAATTTTAAAGTGGATTATTTTTATTGGAATTATTTTTATGTTAAAAAAATATATATAATAGCTACTTTTTTATATAACAGCAGCAAATATAATGCAATGTAAATGTGAATTTAGAAGCATCCTCTGCTCGCTTTTGCCAAAAAGAAAAGACAATTACAATTTTAGAGGTATGTCTTATTTTATTTGTTTTTGTGACATTCAATTTACATTAAAAAATAAGTTCCTCTGAACGATAGCAGTTCAAAAAAAAAAACCACATGGAATGATGGTTACATTTTTAAAAATAATAATTTTAGAACGGTGTTTGTCTAAGAAAGGAAAAACTGTTTATTCAATTGATCTGTTTTTCCGTAACAGGTGCACTATTTCTCAGCTATGTTTATTATTAGTTGTTGTGTTAATATTGAAAAGAATTGTCGGTTTTAAATTGTATTTGGCTAATACACTTTAATAGACCTGAGAGAGTGTTGCAAAAAAATGACATATATTTTGCAGCTTGTTTCTTAAACTTAATAATTCAAAAAACATTTTTTTTTGTACATATTTTTTAGAAAGCACTGTCCTACATAATACCACTTGAGAGCATTAACATACCTTTGAGCTAGACATTGAAGTTAATATATAATCTTGAATGGTGGGGAAGCATTGACTTGATTGTCTTTCTTTTTGAGGAAAAAAGTGGAAATCCTTTGCAGTATTTTCTGTATTTTTACAAATTTCTGATTGTTTTTTGAAATAATAGACAAAGAGTTCATCCATTTCATTCAACATGTTACTTTTTGAAAGGGAATCAATAATATCATCGGAAAAATCATTTCTTTACATTCCCTTCTACCTTCCTTCAGGACTAAATGACCTATGGTACAAGATACAGAGTTTGTCTTTTTAGTCAGTTGGTAAAAGAAGAGTGTTTCTTTCTGCTTGTTAAATGTAAAGAAACGTGTATACTTGCAGAGTGAAGTGCTGGGCTTCAGATGGATGGATATGTTGCTTCAAGGGGCAAGCTGGTCTGTGCACATTCCACACTTGTTTTACTTTTGATCAAAATCAGAACATAACTTTTGGTATAAAAACTATTAGTCCGTGAAATGATAGTAAAATTGTAAAGCATACAAATTCAAATTAGCGAATTCGATGGATAGTTTTGGTAATTTTCATGTTTATTTTTCAGAATATACCATTGCTATTTAGAGTTTGTATAGTTCAGAGGTGTCAATCCAGAAATTAAAAAAAAATTTAATCATATTAATTTTTATAAAATTTAAATAATTTTTTATCTGGATGTTTTTTTCTCTCTTTTATATTATTAAGTTTGTAATTTTCCATGTTATTCAGAAGTTCTTGAAAAATGTCACTTTCTTAGCATTTATGTAAAAAGTTAGAATCCTGTATGATTAATCAATTTAAGAATAAAAAATTTAAAAAGACAAACAGTGGCACACACAAGGGGCTGCCCCTGGATCTGCCCTCCCCCTCCCATAGCCCTTGTTTTTTTTTACTTATTGTTTATAATGCTATGTACATGTTGCGGCAAAAAAACCCAGACAAGCAATTTTTTAAACAACTTTATAAAAAATTAACAAAATATAACAAATAATAAGAGTACACTAATACTAATAAATAAATTTTATTGGTTTCAAAGTGACCGCTGTTTTCAGCAATGCAGAGGCGCAAACGCTTGCAGAAATTTTCAACAATGAGCCTCTAGTCTTTTACCTTTAATCTATCCCATTCCCGCAGAAACAATTGTTTTAGAGATTCCAAAGTTTTGTATGGTTTAGTGCAGTCATTAGACTCAAAAATTGACTATACATTGTAATCCATGAGATTGAGATCTGGCGAGCAGGGTAGCTATTCTTCACATGATATCATGTCTAGAAAATTTGCCTTGCACCACTCTTGTGTCTTTTTGGACTTGTGAGCTGGTGCAGAGTCTTGTTGAAACGTCCACTTTGCTTTTCCAAAACGCTTTTGGGCCCACTTAAGTACAACAGCTTCGTGAATGTCTCTCTGGTACACTTTTTAAATGATTTTAATGCCCTCTTCCATAAAAATCAAAGGATTGTTCAAATTCCGCCCCAGGCCATGACCTACTTTAGATATTGGTGATTTTCAACAATTGCCGAATGCTTGGAGGGTCTACAGACCAGATTCAATTGTTTTGGGAGTTATGAACTTGTTGAACCGCAAAGAGCTTATCAGTGAAAAGGAATCTTTCCCATCACTGACATGCGTCCCGTCTCAAAAGTTTTTGGCATCTTTGGAGCTGTACGAGTTTGTTTCTTTCATTGAGGAGCTGAAGTTTTCGCAACTTACAAGGCTACAGTTTTTGCAATTCGTCTCACCGTTCTGTCACATATACTCATGTCACGAGTGATTTTCTCATGAAAACCATCGGATTCCTCTGGACTCGCTTTACGATGGCCTTACGATTCATTGAAAAGTTTATAGTGCGTTTTTGCCCACTTCCTGGACGTCAACCATTATTGCCAAGCTCTTTGAAACGGCAAATTGCATCGAACACTTTTTGACAAGGTACAATAAGCAAATGAATGACTTCACACTTTCGTTTTTTTTGCTGAAACAACTCTAAAATAGCAGACCTTTTGCTCGACATTATCAAAAACACATAAATTAAAGTACAAACTAAGAAATGTATTAAAAAGTATTTTATTATTAAAGTGGTGGATAAAGAAACATGAAAATACCAATTAAAAGGAAATTTGTTAATTATTCTAGGAGGCAAGAAATTTGTCCGAGTTTTCTTGCCGCACCCTGGTATATAGTACGTAAAATTTAATTATTTGTTTTTTATAATTAGTTTTATTAATTAATGCATATTATTTATTCAATAATTTATTTTTATTGTTTTTTGTCACTGATAATTGTCAAAATCAAAAGAATATGTTTGGAGGCATACAGTGGTTTGATGAGAGAATGGTGGACAGTCGACCCTGGACCCCCTCCCCCCCCCTTTTCAAAATTCCTGTGTGTGCCACTGAAGGCAAACTATGTACCTTACATGTAATTTAATGCATTATGTTCTTATTTCCATTAAGTGATAAAAATGGTATTGGCATTTTCATCTATAACATATATGTGAATATTTGCTGCTGTACTTTCTTTTCCTATAGCTAGT
Source organism: Trichonephila clavata (assembly GCA_019973975.1). Taxonomy (NCBI): domain Eukaryota; kingdom Metazoa; phylum Arthropoda; class Arachnida; order Araneae; family Nephilidae; genus Trichonephila; species Trichonephila clavata. Next base: position 14,585 of record BMAO01015891.1, read on the forward strand.
CCAATGATTGCACCAAATATATTTTAGATAAAGTTTTTTAAAATATTACAAAACATTTCCTCTTGATAGTTTTTATAATATGTGCTTCAAACAATTTTTTAATATTGGGACTTAACACATTTTTAAAAATGCTTAATTGGTGTATTTTTTAAAATTATTTTTATGTTCATATATATATATAGACTTGCATTTTTAAGATATATAATCTAGATCCATCATTCATTTGATTTATTATTGTATATAGTGCTTTAAACTAATTTTTAGTAAATGGAATCCCCAAATTGTATACATTATGAACTATGTGATCAGAGTCTCTCTTCCATAATGTGAGGTACATGTGTCTAATAGTACATAAATTAAGAAAAATATGCTTAATTCTTATTTGTATAAAAATAAAAGAAATCTAATTTATTTTGAAAATTTTTGTTCTTTAAGTAAAATTTTTAATACTTGTGAATAACAATAAAAAAAAACAGATTTTAACTTAGTGTTAGAAGTTAAACGCTACATTTTTAAATATTTCAGAAGATTTCTAATAATTTATTTTCAACATTTGTAGATTTTTTTAATAAAATTTATAAAGTTTCAGAAAGGTCAATTGCTAAAGAGTCATGTTTATAAAATATTTATGGTATTTTTTGTAGACTTTTCCTATAAAAAACAAAAACTCTGTTTTTAAATATAAACATTTATATACATATAACAATTAGCGAAGATTGGATTTCAATGACTAAAAAATCACCTAAAAAAAGTTATAAAATACCCTTGAAAACTTGGAAAAAATTATCTTGATTGGATAATTAAAAATAATGAAATGAAATGACATTTGAGTATATTTTTACCTTTATTTTGCAAACTCCTTGTACATTACAGTATTCATTCAAACATTATCAAATGTTAATAGTTGAAGACAAGGTAAAAATTACCACCTACACATTTTTGAATGTTCGATCATAATTTTACATTTGTCAATTAAAAAAATAGGACAATTAATATTTTTTATATGAGAAAAGCATTTTAAGCCATTCAAGTAATATGCATTAAGTTCATTCATCACTGACTTTAACTTTGTATAGGAAGTCATGATAGGAAACTATATTCAAACAGAATAAAAATTTTTATTATACATATGAAGTTTGGTAAATAAAATTTGAATTACCATAAAATCCAGTGTATAATGCACACTTTTTATGCCAAAAATAAGATCTAAATTTACAGTTTTGCATCATATGTTGGGGGTATAAAGATGAGAGCTTAAAAAATAAAAAGATGAACATAGAAATAAAAAATTAGACTTGTACATATATATGACATTCCTTATGAACTTAATGTGTTGTTGCTCTAAAAGTATACTATTTTTTCTAAAGCTTGGAATAATACTTTACTCATAGGTATCTAAACTATGACTGTTTAAGGGCCACATTACAAAAAAAAAAATTGCTGGGCCACACATACAATATTTTTTCTACAAATTGAAATAAAAATAAACTATGTAGTTTTATTAAGATAAACTAACTTCTTTTTATTATAATTTTTTAATTTGTATTAGGTATGTATATAGGTATATATTTATTTTAAATTTGTAAAAGATTCATTTTGTTTAGTTTTTTTTTTTATTTCATAAAAATGGAAAAAGTTTAAATTAAGGAGATGGATGAATTTGCTTTTGTTCAACAAGCAAATCAATACCATGTTCAATAGACAAGGTTACAATTTATGCATTTTCAAGATGTTTGTCTGTGATCTTTATCCTATTTTTGTTTTTTATATTCTTCGTTCTTGAAAATAATTGTTCACTAATATAGGTACTGCCAAAGGCTGAAGACATTAATAAAGCTTGATTGTGAAAATTAGGATATTTATTGCAGAGTATGTAATCTTTATAAAACACTAGTAAAAAAACATTCCCAAATTTTCTGTCAGTTGAATGTCACTTTGCAGTTCAATGCATTCTATTTGAAGATTTGAAAGTAATTTATTTCTTTTTAGAGCAAATAGAGTAAAAAATATGTTAAAATACTCTTCATTTTTTCAAAAATTTTGAAATTTATACTTTTAAAATCTTAAATTAAATCAAATATTAATGTAGCATGTTATGTGCAACTCTCAGGTTTGTGTGCAGCCAAAGCATTGAAATGTGTCAAATCTTTTATTTTTGTTTGATTGTGCCAAAATTTCAACTCTTTTCGAACGTTGTTATTGTTTGGAACATATTAGTAATAAATTGATTTTTTCCTTGAAACCTCAAATTTAAAGCATTCAAATCTTCTGTTACATCTACTAAAAAATCTAAATCTAAAACCCAATCTTTGTCTTCAAGTTCAATCACAGGTTTCCCTTTCTTTTCCATAAGTATTTTTTTCATTTCTCAAATCATAAAGACTTTTGAGCATTTTCCCCTTACTCTGAGCCATTTTACTTCTGTATAATAAATAACATCTGCAAATTCAGTGTCTATTACCTTAAGAAACTCTTGAAATCGTTCATGATTACGTCCTTTTGCTCTTATAAAGTTAATGGTTTTTATAACAAAAGCTTAGTGCACACTTTCCATTTTTAAAATTTCTCCACATAATTTGCGTGTTGTTGTTTCGTATGCCACCTGGTCTCGAATGTGTCAGATTCAGGCCCGCGAAATTCATCATGCAAGGGGCTAGATGTAGGCCTTTCATTGGCCATAGCCTTGAGCACCATTCAGGTGACAGAACAGTGTAATTTAGCTCAGTTCCACCCAAATTTGAGGGGGAGGGTTAGGAGCCTCCCACCTCTTTTCTTCCACCAACCTCACAAGAGGGTTTGTGGCTCAACGGCTATTTAAAGTACCTCCTTTGCTGCAAAGGCACTATACATTCATAAACATCAGTGTCTTCTCCGGCATTCGAACCTAAGCCTTATGGCACAGAACAATCAGCATTTGCTAACCACTATACCGTATGCGCAACACATAAATTGCCTTGATGTACATTGCAATAATTAGATTGTTTTTTTTTTTTAATTTTTATTTCAAAATCAATGTCAATTAATTGATTATATGGGAAAAATATTGCAAACATTTATTTTTTTTTAATAAAAATGTGTACATTTGTATACTTTCATTATTTGCATTTGGGCCTCATTTTAAAGGGTTTTGGGTCGCACTTTCGACAAGCATGCTATAATAATTGAATTCAAAACATAAGAACATTGCACACATTCATTTCAGGTTCTTTCTAAACAAGAGTTTGCACGTTATATGGCGAATATACTTAAAAATTAAAAAATTGCTGCATGAAAGTTTAAGTGTATATTTTATACCGGAATTATGCTACATTTCTTGTAGAAAATTGTTATCACTGTATGTAATTTTTGATGGGTAAACTAAACTATAATTGCAAGAAATATTAAAGATTTCTAATTGCTAGATAATTTGCAAAAGAAAGGATAATGTCATTTAGGTTGTGAAATGAAATATTGAAAAGCCCTAGGAAGGCCATTGATATAATTTGAAAAACTTTGTTTAACATTCACGTTTAACCTTTTCGCGATGAAGGTTTCTGTCACGAGTGTCATTCTCGGGCCAGAGGGTTTTGTGTAGTTAAGCCTAAATCCATAAAAATACCAAAATATAAACGTGGTCAATATTGTTCTGTATATGGTTCATATATTTCGTATTAATATACTTTATTTACTTCAGCCACTTTCTGTTTAAGTACAAGTTTTTAAACATTTTACTGTAAGCATTTGTAAATTTGACCTTGTAAAAAAAGTAATACAAAAATACAAATTTTGTCTACCAGATATAATTATCCATAAAAAAAAACTAGACTGAAAACCCAAATCAAATGCTTTAGCAAAAATAAATCTCTCATCTTCACTATACACAAAAATCACATGTTCATTTCAAGAGCAGTTGTAAAGCACTCAATTCGAAAACATTCCTTTCCCCTTATGTTTATAAAACAAAAACCATGTGTAAGTGAGTAATATTACTTTCATTTCAAATAGAAGGTCAGATCTCCGTGTATCTCAAATCTTATGGACATAGAATACCATCTATTGCCAAAAAACTTAGCTTAAAAAACGTTCCAGGTCACTGGTGCACCGGTGAGTCGCTAGGTTAGTAAGAAAAAATACGTTGGTGCAGGGACGCGACACTCGTCTCCTAGCAGTGTTTCCTGCTGGTGCACAGGTGCGACGTTTGTCCCGAAGGGGTTAAAATAAAAACATCTTTGAGGAGTATCAGATTTGTGTGTATGTGTGAATCATATCTTATATAACTTGAATAAATTACCCCTTGACTGCTAAATTCAGATCTTCATCTCCATTGTGAAAAATACGGAGGATAAAATTAAGAGATTTTTAACAATTACATTGTTAAGAATATTATTCAGAAAAATGTCTACTTATATAAAACTACCCTTTGTATTGCCAAATGCTTTATGCTGAATAAGGCTGTCAAATGCTTACCATGACCTCAATCTTAGAACAATTCCTTTGTAAGATTTTAAGTATATTTAAATTTAACGCTCTTTTAAGTGGTATACTTTTTCCTGGAATTTGTTTCTTTACTAGAAGATATGGAAAGAATATTAAACCAAGGAGAAGGTATTTGCTTGCATTTGTTAATGCTCTTGAATATTGTGCAGTAGGTGTTTATGTAAAAATGGATCTCCTTGTATGCTTGCTATTTTTAAATAATTAGTTAGTTTTATCATTTAACACTCATTATTTTTTCTGTATAACTTTTTATTTTTAGTACAGAATCTCTTTTCAAGAGACCTCAATTACATTGCCCCCTTTAATTAGAATTGCACGTTCTTAAGCAGTTATTTAAACTTGGAAGCACAGCTTGATATCTATTTTGTTTATGCTGCACTTGCACAATTATATTTTCTAAAAACACCCCACCAATATGGTTATTGAGCTCAGTATTTATGTAATATTGTAAAGACACATGTATAAAAATCTCACTTGGGTACTGACAGCCCCTAATGTTATAAAATTAATGGAATTTTTTTAATGGCATTTAAATTCATTAACTAAATGAACTGAGGAAATATTTATTTTAATCTTTTTGAAATGAGTGTATCGAATCATCTGATTTTCATTTAGATAATGTTTTGATATTTGTGTTTTAAAAATATTTATGCATGTGCTTCTACCATGTATAGGATTATATCATATGAGACCATTTACATGGTAGATTTTAGCCATAATTAAATGATAAATGCTTGCATTTTTAATTACAGCAATATTTTTAGGAATTTCTGTATTATAACTATTAGGCTGTGTTTCAGACTTAATGTGCAGTAATCTCCTCCTCTATAAATCATTAATTATCATTTAAACTTTCATATGATTAAGTATTGTGTTGTATTTCAGTTTTATAACTGTGAATAAACTATTAAAGAGTCTTTTGGCGAGGGGTAAATTTTTTTTTTCAATTAACATCTATTTGAAATATTTGTTAACAATCAAAACAGTTAAATGTTATAATTTAAATCAATTGATTTCAAAACTAAGGAATGTCTTAGTGGCTATTTAAAATATTTTTCTTTTAAAAAACTCATTGAAAAGTGAAATTGCTATGTTTCAACTGAGTTGTTTCTGGGGATTGACTGGGTAATTTCTGGAAGAAAGGCTTTGTTGGCTTCATGGAAGAAAATTTTTCAACATTCTGATTTGATAGAAAAACTCACTCTGTTCAGGCATTTCTCCTGCTACAGAATTTTCTAATGAAATATGATGCTAAAGAGTGGATTTATTTTTATAATAACTACATCAAATTAAATTTATGTGTACCTATACTAATAAAAGAAAGAGTTTGTGTGTTTCAGCAAAATTAAGCGACATAGAAGTAGGAAACTTGGCATGTAGAAGCTGTAGGTTGTTGTGCTATTAATCTCGATGAGGTTTTTTTTAACTCACTTTAGATTTTTTTAAAATTTTATTTTTATGCGATTTTTCAGCTAAATGGAGATATGACGTCATCAGCCGTGTCAATTTTGCGAAAATTAATGTTTCGAGCAGTTTTGGGGGGATTTTAGCACATTTTATTGCAAATATATTTATTTATGGTTGTATTTTTTTCATTTTTTTTAACTCTTTGAGGAGGAATTACATTTTTTTTTTCGAAATAATCGTCCTAAAAATGTTTTTTCTAAGTTTCATTTTTCCAATTGGCAACACTAATTTGATAACAGTAGGAAGATGCATCGCGAACATGCCTCCCCAAGCATCTTGTAAAGCCGTCTGAGTTCGTATGAGGTAGACCTTGAGTTGCTCTCTGCATACTTATCTCGCCTACTAGTGCTTATCTAGCGATTGTGTTTATTCCCTGGTTAGTATTTCCAGCCGTGTTATCTTTTCTACTATATCGAAAGCAGGAAACCCATTCTTCTTAGGAGAAACCAAAGTTCAATCCTCCCCGGTTCGGAAGAATCCAACCCCTCCTGACGTCAGAGGGACCTCTCCGGCGCATTCCTCCACAAGTGCAAGGAAACTCTTTCCCCCCGAAGAAACCAGATCATCTACGTCGCTCATCAATAGAATGGAGACCCAGCAGAGTATCAGTGCCTACGCTGATTTTTATTCCAATTTCCACAGGGATTTTAATTTAAATACCATGGTAAATACTTTGGTAAATAATACCATTGTAAATAAATACTAAATAGATGCCGCTCCTCTGACGAATGCACACTCATCCTCGGGCAACTTGAAGAAAGCAGCACTAAACTACGGGAGAATACCCACTGCAAAGCCCAGAAGAACAACGCTCAACATTAAATCACCTGAGTAATCTAATTGATGAAGCCGTTTCAAATTTACCCAAACAAGGAAGGTGAAGATTGCCGACCAAGCCAACAGTTTAGAACAACAAATCGAGGCCTGGATCCTCCCAAGAAAGCCTTTGGAAAATCCATTTCATGTTGTTTTGAGGGAAAAAACAAGGAAGAATTCGCAAGAAAATGATGGAGCTACCATTCAGTCGCACTCCAAAAAGGCAAGGAAGGATGATATTACTCCCTGCAATAATAAATTTCAAACCCTCTCTGTTGATGACTCTTCCTCTGCAATGGATGTTGTGGATCCTCTAACAAATAATTTGGAAACACTGGAAATGAAAATAAATCAAAAGGCTACACCCCTCCAATCACAATTGATAATGTAAACAACCAAGCTGCCCTTCTAAAGCATTTACAAGAAATGACTAAATTAAAACTTCAAGCCCAATTAATTGGAACAAGAATGAAGATCTTCCCCCAAACTCCTTATGCATACCACTTAATCCAGAAGTATATCAAAGAAAATAACCTTGAAGGACATACTTTTAGTCTTCCTGAAGATAAAAAATTAAGGGCAGTCATCAGAGGATTACCTACCGACACTGACCCAAATGAAATCATCCTCGAGTTGAAAGACCACAACATTCTAGTTGAGGAGTGCACAATATGGTGAACAGAAAAACAGGAGCCCCCATGCCGCTATTCATCATCATCTGCACCAAATCCGTGAACAATGAACACCTCTACAAAATAACTGAACTCAAAAACATGAAGATTAAAGTGGAAGTTTTGAGGAAAAAATATGGACCTCCCCCCCCCCAATGTTACAGATGTCAGGGATTTTTCATTCCTTCAATATTGCACCAGAACCCCCTGCTGTGTTAAATGTGCTGGTGACCACTTAACCAAGGAATGTAAAAAAAAGAATTGATGAACCAGCAAAAGGCTGCCACTGTGAAGTTGACTATCCAGCCAGCTACTTATAGTGCCCAAAAAACCCTAGGAACATGCCAAAAAAAAATGGGGGGGGAGCAAAACTAAGGAAAAGTTTTTGATTCTCCAGCTCCACCTGCTGTAAATTTTTGGAATGAGAGAGCAAAGACCCAAGAACAACCAGTGGCCACCTTTCGTACCCAGACAAGTCAGCCTGGCCCAGGTGAAAGCCACCAATCCAACTGTACAGCCACAACCTATACCCTCCATCTCCCAAGCAACTCAAAATCCAAGCTCTCCTATCCAAGACATCCCGAGCCTCTTCTCTCAGCTCAGAAACCCAGAAGTAGTCGGCCTATTCAATAGTTTACAAAATTTCGTGAAAATTGCCAAACAACACAAAACCAGATCAGCTAGCTTATCTGCCCTCTTCAATTATAGTTACAATGATAGCATTCAATAGAGTATGCCAGAACCATGCTTCACTGCAGATCACATCTTGGAATGCCCAAGCCCTGAGGTCTTGTGTCCATGAATTAGAAGAACTCATCAACGATTGGAACCCGGATGTCACCCTCGTCCAAGAAACTCAACTCAGACCTTGCAACAAGGTGGAAATCCCCAATTTCAACTTTTACCAAACTGATCGCCTCACGCATGGAGGAGGAGGAACAGCAATTTTTATAAAAAGAAGTATTTCGCACCATCAAATTTTCATCCCAAGTCAATCATTTGAAAATATGGCAATCATCCTTAACAGAAGCAATGCAAAGCCTATCACAATAGTTTCAGTTTATAGACCCCACCCCCCGATCAAAATCAATGAGCAAGACCTCCAACAATTTTTCCGCAATAGAGACTGCTGCCTTATAATAGGGGACTTCAACGCCAAGCATCGGTACTGGAATCCTCACCCCAGAATCAACCAGGCCAGAACAGTGATATTTAAATTTTGCAACAAAATGAGTATCTCTATTCACGCTCCTGATCGACCGACTAGGTTCGATGCCCACGGCGTCAACACTACCTTGGGCATTGCGTTGGCAAAGGGCCTCCATTCCATGACCACCATATCCATCTCAGAACTCACCAGCAATCATAACCCTGTCAACTTTGATATTTTACTAAACAACTTCACCTCAGCCCCTCTTAACACCTTCTCATTCCCGAACTGGCAGAAATTCCAAGCTGTACTCTCCAGATATATCCCTGGCAACCCACATCTCAAATAAGGATGACATTGACCAAACCATCTCCAACTTTAACTTAGTATCCAGGAAGC
>BMAO01015892.1:0-37401 GCA_019973975.1 Trichonephila clavata
GATAATTATTTCGTTATTTTTTTTTTTCCTTTCACTAAATTTTAAATCAGAGCAAATTGCAAAATATTTAATTAAAGATATATTTCCTCCATCATTCATTTCCAAATGTAGAAATGCCGTTAGAAAAATAGTCTATGGTTTATGTTTTTCTCTATCATATCCAGCACATCTAGCACTCTCGCGAACGTCTGCGTAAGTTTGGGCAACTTATCAGACATCTGGGCAAAACATGTTAAATTGCTGTACGTCATAAAATTCCAGTTAGTCTTGGACGAGTCCATACTTTTATAGCTACCAAATCTACCTTGAATGTACATTTTGTAATTTACGCTTTCGTTGTAATCCACAGTATTAAGTATTTATGGCAGTAGATTAACAAAAACATGGAATAAACTTTTAAATCGTAAAAGAACATTCGACGATGTTAAATCATCAGCTAAAGCACAGACGAGCCTAGTTCCGAAAATTAAATCAAGTAAGTATTCTAAAGAATATTTAAATGTTCAATTTACCACTACTAAATCAAAATGAGAAGAAAAGCCCATGTGAGTTATTCAATCCAAAATATATTCGTAGTAAACAGAATGAAACCTAATAAACTTGAAACACCTTTGGAAACACTTCATGCTGAGTACGTTAACAAGTCTGGAGAGCATTTTGAATTAAAAATAAAATCATATGAAAAATAAAAAGCATTAAAAAAACATTGTATGTGAATGAAAAACTTTACTTACATCTTACAAAATAGCCAGATGTAAAAAGCCTCACACTATTGACAAAGAGAACTTATTTTTCCAGCAGCAATTGAGATCATAGAAACTATATTTGGAGACAATTTTGCCAGAGCTGCAGTCTATGGACTGCAAATATTAGGCAAACTTAACTGTAATTTTAAGCCTCGCAGAATTAGCATTTAGAATAAATGTTAAATAATGAAAAATAATTTAAAATTTCGATGTAGAATAACTGTGTTATTTTTAAATATTTAAAGCGAGAAGACTTCAAAATGTTTTAATCCCGGAACTGGCGCCCACTCGATACTAACGTCAATGGTCACGTGGGGGTTTTTAAGTTCCCAGTCTTGTTTTTTATAATTAATTTTATTATACAGGATAAAAGTCACATTTCTACTGAATATTTTTTTTTATTGAGAAAGTATACTTATCTACTTTCAAGGACTTTTCAACTTTCCTTTGATAACTTGAGAAAAAATCAAATAAAACTGAACTAAAATGTTTTAAATGTGTGATACCTTAATAAAGGACGCAAATCACAGACACTTTTAGCTAACATAACAGGAATTTGCAGGCAAAACTGCCATAATTTGTTCAAGTTATTGCAGTTTTAATACCTTTGGATGATCGACATTTAGCATGTTTTTCTTGTTTCTTCTTTTTGGCAGGGTGAAGTTTGTCATGTGTTACATTTATGGCTTCCTATTTCAGTTGATGAAGTTGTTTAGGAAGCATTTTAAAATTTTCCTTTCTTTTCCTGTGCATCTCTTTTCTCAAAATTTACTTTCGCTATTATGATTAACATTCATTATTTCAACAGGTTCTTGCCTTGCTTGATCCGTTTCAACTTTCTACAATAGAAATCACTGATGCTCATTTCTTTTTTTATATCCCGCTCATTTACATTTATTGCAGGGTTAAAATGTATGATGTTCATAGAAAATATTTCGGAACAAAAGTTGTCGCGTGGGAGACTCCGTCAAAACAAAGACCTTAAGATTGTAAAGAAATGTTTGCCACTCTAAAAAATTAGGGAGCTTTGAGACAAATACATTTTAGTTCCTCTGAATACTGTCATATAGGAGGATACTGCCATGGTCGTTGGTAAAAAATAAACAGTAACGATTTCGTAAGCCTAGGGTTGCTTTGCACCTGGAGCAGATATGTTTAAAAGTGCATTTATTAAACAAATTTTGATGTTAGTTCTAAAAAAGAACTTTGTAAAACGTTTTTCATTATGCTTTATATGTTTTTCATTATGCTTATCATAAAAAGAAACTTTGGCGAAATAATCCTTCAGTCATCTGTGCTTTTCGAAATATCATAAACTCTTTCACATGGAATAAAGTGCAACATAAATACATTATTTACAACTTCCCTAAATGAGAGTGATGATATTTTTATCTTCCTACAATTTTTCTCGTGGTCTGGGTTTTATTTTTTCTCTTAAAGAGTAGTATTTTAGATTTAAAAAATGTACTAAAAAATCTCTCATCTCGTAGGATAACAGCAAATCAAGCAAAATGTTTTTTTTATTCAAAGACAGCTTGAAGTGGAGATGATGTAATACTCCTAGATGATATATATAAATTATATCAGTGTATATGTGTATTTATTTCGTCAGAAAATAATTTTTAAATTAATTCCAGTAAATAATTTTTTTGAAACTTTTATTTTTAGTATGCTCGCGCCTCCCTTGCAGGGTTATCTCGCCTCCCCCTAGGGGAGCAAACCCCACAATTTAAGAAACGCTGATTTATTTTAAATATTTCTTTTTCCGAATGAGAAGTGAATTTCATTAATTTTTATAAATTTCTTTATTAGTAGGATAACGTCTAATGAATGTTTTGATAATGTAAGTATTTGTTATCGGTATCCTTTGTCAGAACATTGCTTGCATGTAGTAAATTAGAAGTAAAAACAAGTTTCAAATATTAGAACATATAAAGAAAAATAGAGGAAAAATGCTTTAACGTTAATACCACTTCTTATATGGAGAAGAAAGATCAAAAGCATTTACTTTCTAAAATATTTCCAAGCTTGAATAATGCTTTTTGACGGAGCCTAGTTCAAAACCAAAATAATTCATCCATGAAAAACTTTCCATAAACTAGAATTGTGATGTTTTGTAAACAGTACGAAAATCGAAAAAAAAAATATTTTTAAGAAGGAAAATACTTTCTATTTCAGAGTAAGAAGAATTTTTTCGTGAACATTTGATGGTACAACCGTAAAAGTTCAAGGGAGATTTAACGCAAGTGATCCTGCGTTAACTGCACTATGTATTGGTAAAGAAAGTGCACATAATTATTGCAAAAAGAATTTTAATTTTGTTTCCAAATTATGTTTGGAGGTAGACTTTCTTATTACCACTAGAATAATTATGTTAGATCATTGATGGACATTGCAATATTAACAAAAATTGCTTGATAGTACGCGAAACGATTAAAATTAAGAACAAATTACACATTTTTTACAAAACATAGTTTTGTAGACAAGGGAAGAGGTAAAAAATCTGAAATAATACCTTTTACACACTTTACAGCATTCTATTGAAATTTATCTCCTAATTATTTGCAGAGAAGTATTGAAACTTTTGAACCATTATTTACAAAAAGAGAGATATTTCAAAGGCACCAAGTCATATTGTTTATTCATTTCATATTCTAATTAGTTTTTTAAACTGTCTTGAATGTAAAGTAGAGATAGTAAAATATAGGATCATGAATCCTGCTTGACGTCATATAGACTTTTACTTTGGTAGGAAAAAATAAATAAGCATTAAAAATATGCCGTAATATAAATTCGCTCAATCTCTAAGATTTAAAAGAAAAATATTTGTTATAAATGAAATTTAGCCTAGTGTTTTTATATTTCCTCAAATTTATTTTACTTTTCTTTATTTTTTAGTTGTTTTTCAGCAAAATATCGTACAATCTCGATATATCTTAATGTTAAAGTTTATTGTTAAGGTTTCATTTCACTTAAATATATAAATATCAGTCCTCCAATGTGTTATTACTTAATATTTTCTATTATGAGCATGTGCTAAAAAAATACAGTACACATACGTTGATATAATCTACCTGACAGTTGTTTTTAAACACATTTTTAAAAGCCTTGTTTCAAAAATGTTTTAAGGTAAAAATAGAGCCAAATGTACGAAAAAAGTTCTTGTGATAACAAGATAAATAATTTCTAACTACGAGTTAATAATAAATTATTCAACCCTTTTTTGCGGATTTATTTTTGAACACCTTAATACTCTTTACCAAATGTTCATTTTTTATATCATGACATGTATTGGTTTTGAAATTCACATTTATTATCGGGTGTTTGTGCATTCATTTGGTATTAAATATATTTGTAATGGCTACATAAATAAACTTATTTGGATGGATGTATTGATTTTCTAGAGTAATAACTGAACTGAATAAAAAGTCCACATTAATTTTTTATAACCTTATCATCAAAAAAAAATTGTTTTATTAGTCCATAAATATATTTTTTTGCAACAAGGTTTTAATATCGATATGAATGAAGCATTTCGGCTTCTGCAGTAAAACGAAATTTATTATCCCTATAAGTAGAATATTTTATGATCTGACTTTGCATAGAAAAAAAAAACTCATTGAAGACTTCAAAATATTTCTCTGTAGAAGATTAAGGATGTGATATTTCGTAACACATTGCTCTGAAATATACATCTTTTAAGTAAGTTGAAAGTCTATTTTTATGTAACTATTTCTTTGTAACATACTTCAAAAGTGTTTATGTCAATACTTAAATTCTATTAAGTTAATATGAAAGCTTTTGTATATATATATATATAAATTCTACAGATCAATTCACAGCGTATATGGGATAAATGTAAAACTGACACTATATTGCAGCATGTTTTCCAATAGATACTTAGGGTGTATATTATTGATTAGTAAAATACAGTTACATTTGCTTGAAATTATTTTGTATAGTGGCAATATATTTTGTCTTTGTACTGAAGTTTATATTAGAGTAGACACAAATTAAATTTAATTACGCAATTCTTTTTTGTTTACATAATATTAGAAAATATTGAAGCAAATTGGGCTTAAATGTTACAGAACCTCACTTAATTGCCACTTACAAAACTTATTTAAGTGAAACAAAAAGAAACAAAAGTAATATATAATTTTTAATAACACACAGCTGTAATTTTGCTAACACAGTTTCTTCGCTATCTCTGAGGTCCAGGCCGCTCCTAATAACATAGCTACGCATATCTAATAAATTTCCTATGCAATCGGACAATTATTTTTTAACTCAGTGCGGTTTCTATTCAAAGAGTATATTCAGTCTGGAACTTAGAGAAAATTTCATATCAGTTGCTACATTTTTAGTATTGAATTATAAAGCAAACGAAATATATATATATATATATATATATATATATATATATATATATATAATCAAAATTTCTCTACAAGAGAGAGATGAATTAACATGATTAATACTTAAAAGAATAGCAATTGTTAGGTAACCAGATATATATATATATATATATATATATATATATAGTAATATAAGATGAAAGAAGTACATGGTATAATAAAATTGATTATACAAAATTATATCACTAACAAAGCTAGAAGTTTTAAACCAGATTCCAGGAAACACAACTTTAAAAATGATGGAAAAGTCTATTGTAGAAGAATTAACTAAGGGTTTGTTTGAACCCTTAGTATATATATATATATATATATATATATATATATATACAGAGAGAGAGCAAAGTGATATTCAGTTTATAAAATGTTTTATTAACGACTGCTTTCATATTTTACTAAGCTATTGAAAACTTAGCATCGGTAGCGCAGATAACGCTATTTTGTAGGAATGAGTTTTGACAACCTGGACTAAACTTGGAGGTGTTGGAGTGATTTGTTGTGAGAAAATCATAATTCGCTTTATCCGATATTTGTTCGAACTTTGCAACATTTGGAATATTTTAACACTGCTGTATCAAGTGGTTTTCAATAATAAAATGTTTAATTTTCATTGGTGGTATGAGTTACTATTGCAAAAATGTACTATATATTTTAGTACTAATATATGTTACAAATATATAAAGTGCTCTGTCGAAAGAAAACACAATGAAAATTTTGTATAATGTAGCTAGCTTATTTAATCTGTTTATTTTTATTCCTTTAAATTCATTTTTCTAAAAAAATGTTAACTGGAAGTTTGAATTATAGGTCATTTATAGTAAGTATCCCGTATGAAGTTTTAACGACTTTAATAATTTAAACCCTACGTGTGTTCCGTAACTTATCTAAATAAATACCTGACTCTACGATGAGGAAAATGCAAATGCTAATTCAAACTCTCATTCTCCGATCATATTTTAAAATAATGAAGTTACTAAAAATCCATAAATATAGTTCAAATCCAACGAAATAAAAACACATAGTGGAATTTTTTTTAAAAAAGTTATAGCATTTATCATGGATTTGAACCAAACTGTATTACTTAAAGAAGTTAGAAATAAAGAAGCGTTTAAATATATATATATATATACACTGGTGTCCAAATATTAAGAATAAATCGTAAAATGCAAAAAACATGGAGTAAATATTCGTAAAGTTATTCCAAATTTCTTGCGGATATTAATTGGGTGAAGCAGAAACATTGGGTTTATGCAAAACGTTTCAGTTCACTACGTCCTGCGCGAAACACCGGCGCATGTCGGAACGCGGAGAAACCGATTCACGCAGCATAGGCAGTTCAGACTAGTTTCATGCAACTGCTGTGTGAAGGAACGTTGTTTACCATCAAACAAGGTGAATGATGGCACAAAGACGCCAATTGGACATGTTTACGAAAGGAAGAATCGTTGGAATCCTCACGATCACAAACCGAATTCTCTAGAATTCTAAATGTGGACGTCTGTGATCTCAAGAGACTGTGGCAGAGGTTTCAAAGAATGGGAAATGTTACCCGACAACCAGTATCAGGTCGACCAAGAGTCACAACCCCTCGCCAAGACCGATATCTGGTAATAAGTGCGCAACATCAGAGGGGCAGTACTGACAGAGCACTGGGTTCGACGCTCACAGTCGCCACAAGAATACGAATTTCGTTACAAACTGTTTACAGGCGACTCAATCATGCTGGCTTGTATGCCAGAAGATCAACGGATTGCATTCGTCTCACGTCTGCGCATAAACGCGCTCGTTAGACCTGGAGTTTGAAATATCAACATTGGAGTGTGGGAGAGTGGGCCAATGACGAGTTCAGTGACGAGTCCCGGTTTAGAATTAGTAGTGATTCTCGGCGGGTAACGATATGGAGAGAACGTGGAACACCTTTTGAAACAAGAATTATAACGGAAAGACATCTTTTTACATCAAGGGGAGTAATGGTATGGACAGGCATCATGATGGACGGCCGCACAGACCTCCATTTCTTTGACACGGGGTCTGTGAATGCTCAAAGATACAGAGACGAAGTTCTTGAGCCTTATGTTCGCTTGTTTCGAGGTGCTGTTGGTCCTGACTTCATATTCATGGATGATAGTGCGCCATGTCACCAAACGGTGCTGATTGATGACTTCCTTGAAACGGAAAACATCCAGAGCATGTCATGGCTTGCGAACTCCCCTGATTTAAATCCTATAGAACATGTATGTGATATGCTCGGGAGACAAATTCCAGCCCTTTAGCACCTACGAAGCTCCGTTGCAGATCTGAAGAGAGCTCTCCAAGAAGCTTGAAACCGTTTGAGCCCACAACTCATTCATCATCTCGTAGCAAGTATGGTAAATCGCTGTGCAGCGTGCCTGGCTATCAGAGGTGACCACACGCCTTATTAAACTGCAGCATCAGTATTTTATTTAATGTTTGTTTGATTTTTTTGTTTAAAGTGTGAATCTTTGCTATGCTCAGTTTTCTTTCAAATTGCTACTTTGAATAATAAAATTAATTATTATCATTCTTTTGATTTACTTCCTTATTTTATAACCATTTTACACTCGCATATCACGTTTCTCGCCATTCCGATTTACAGTCCCTTCTTTATATTCACATAATTATCAATTATGCTTAACTTTTGTGGACACCAGTATATACATACATACATATACATACACACACTCACATATAGAAATGTATGGTGTACTTTTATTTCTCCATGTAAACAAAATCTGTATGCATATCATGTCTTAAATCCAGAAAAGTTAGAGAAAAAAGAAATGATTTGAATCTATATTCGCAAAGTCGGAGAAATAAAAATTATTCTAAAATATATACTTATAACTCACATATGGAGTTTTATGTATGTCGAAAAAAGGGCATGGAAACTGAATTTTTTCTTCTTCTTTTCAAAACCGATTGTAAAAAGAAAAATATCATCCAAAATATACTCAGGAAATTTCATAAGATTTTTATGCACGAGCAATTTCTACAGAATGATTGAAAATGCTTGTTTGAAGAGAAGTAATATACATTTAAAAATATCCTAGGAGCTTAAGCAAAGCCTTAAATAAGTAATATAAAAAGTTAAATAATTCCTACTTAAATTAACAAAGAAAATTTCATTTTAGTTACTTTTTTTTAATAATTGCAATTACGATAAAGGGATTTGGTGATTGGAATCGATAGCTAAGCAACGTAATTTGGCAATAGGTGTTCCGAAAATTTACAAACTGTAATTTTGCAATAAAAATAAAGAAATATTTATGCGAAATTTAGAAATAAATATTTATAAAGCAATCAGTAATGCACAAAAATAAAAATTGTATTTTTTTAGTTAACCCCTTAACGATCGGATAATTTTGAAGAAAACGGTCCGAAAAGTGCCTATCTTTTATTCAAGAAATTATATAAAACTAAGTACATGTTCAATAAATGTATTCATTTTTAATTTTCGGATTAATTTTTTGCTTAAAATACGAAATTTAATTTCTTTAAATAAAGCGAACATTTAATGGTATAATAACTGAATGCTGGCTTTTCAACAAAGAGGAAAATTTTTTAGAAAACATTTGCTTTAAGCCTTAAATTAATTTTATTACATGTTTGCATAATATAAATAAACATTAATAATGTTTTTGTGAGATAAGTTTAAAAACATGAGATTCAAAGGCCAGAATCACAAACTGGACAGTAATACTGAGTTTCCTCTTTCTGCATTTCTTATTGTTTTTATCTCTTTTGGAACAATAAACTTTGCATTTTCTTGATGGTTGCCACTTCTTATCAGTTAAAGGTATCTGTCTAATAAAACGTCTTTTAATCAAACGATTGGGGCTATTCTCCAAATTCGGACGATCTCTTTTTGCAGTGGTTTCTGATATAGAATACTTTTCAATAAGTTCATCTACTAAAGATAAATGAACATTAAATATGATTTTTTGCCTCCTTGTTTTTTATAAATAAGGTAGTAGTTCAAAATAGTTTTATCCAACAAATAAAAAAAATTATTATAGTACTTCTTACCTCGTTTTCGAGCAACTCAGTAATCTCCAATATTTTGGTCTACAATGTCTACTGATTTTATATTTTTATTGTAGTCAGGAACAAAAAAGTACTAAACGTACAATCCGATTTACTTCTTGACTAACTATAATGCATACAATATTAAAAAGTATATTTATTTTTTATCAGTTTTTTTTCCAGAATTTTTATTCACATGTTTTTACGAAAAGCTGAACTGAGTACTTGACCAAAGATTAAAAAAGCCGTATCGCTAATATATATGCTTGTTGTGCTGACATTTAGTTAAAAAAATAAATAATTTCCGCTAAACACGTTAAAAATAATCTGATTCTGCCATCTAGTGTATAGATTATGGAAAAAAAAACAATATTTCGGGCATAATAAATAGATCGTTTCAAGCTTTTATGGGAAGCTAGTTTTCAACACTCCAGCCCAAAAATATCACAGGCACAAGGAATAGAGAGGGAAATTTCACCCCGTGAATTTGACGGGAACGAGATGCAAGGGGTTAAAGGGGAAAAAGTATTTCATTTTGTTATATGATAGCAGATTCAAATTTAAAAAAAAATGGTTATATCGCGAAAACTACATTAAATAATTTATTTATCTCAAACCAAATAATATCTAAAATTAAGCTAACAAACACTAACTGGGGTCTAAAAAATCCCCCAGCCCCAGTTTCTTATGATTGCTCCAGTGTCAGAACAAGGTCATAAAAACTTTCCGGTGAGCCATAAAACTTTCTGTCAGTGCCCATTGTGTCGCCGCAACTCTCCCATATTATTTTTCAAGATGTTAAAACAACACAGGCCTGATCCTAGCATGTTTGCAGCGTGTGAACCGCACGCGGGCAACCAAGCCAAGGGCCGACCGCTGGCCCTATATGGTTCTATCATTCAAACAAAAAATTTTAATGAATTTTTCAAATTAAAACTTATAATAAATTGAATAAATATACTAAATTTTGAATAGTAATATTGAAAAATCAAGTCCCGATTTTCCGGTAATACATAGTTTAAGAAAAATAGAATGTTAGTGCATAGTGTGTGTAGGGATAATGTCCATAAATGTCTACTCCTTACAAATATAATTCATGTGATAGCAAAATGCGTGTTGGATACGACAATACCGCTTTAATAGTGGCACTGGCAAGCGCACTGTGGATCGATGTTTAACAAAGGCGTCTGAAAAAGAAATTTTGCGAAAGTTGCTTTACGAAAATATCTAATACAGTTAATATAATAATGTTTAAATGTAATATGAATTTGGGGAAATCAAATTTTTTAAATTTAATGATAGCATTACTATTAAGAAAAACAAAATGGGGGAAGAAGTGATTTTTGCCTATTTTCTTACAACGCTTATAAGCAATGATCGTTTTGCTTTTTTTAGTGAATTATACCTCTATCAAAAGGTAGCTTCTTATTGTTTTATTTGGTATTAAGTTATAAAAGAAAAAATCGTGCTTTTGACTTTTGAGTAAATGAATTTTATTACAAAACCCGTTTGAAAAACACAGCAATATCCGCATAATATTATTAAAGTTAGCGAAAACCTAAATTTATGTTATGGAAACTTAATGGAACCATTTCAATGTAAAAAAATGCAGTTTATCCGGTCCCCTGGGCTCTCCCAATAGATAAACCAGATCTGCATATAATGAAATAGTCTAATCAAGTAATTAACAACATAGCACTAAAAACAGAAAAAAAAGAAAACATAAATTGAAAGCTAATATTTATGTCTATGTATCTACCTACTTACATGTATACTACTGGTGAAAAGTATTCCATATAATCTGATCCACTTAGCCTTACCATTTATCCCGTTTACCGAATGTACTACTATTTCTATCTTAGCAGCAGGGGCACTCTAGGGAATGCTAAACTGGGCCCATATCCCAGGCAGCAAACTGTACCGAATTTGAACTGAATTTAATAAATACTTTTTTCTTGTAACAAAAAAGTGGTATGAAAATAATTTTTGAAATATTATTATCGATACTTTGGAAACCTGGTATCTTATTTAAATACCTGGAATTTTATTTTAGATTAATTTGAAAGTACTGCTAGTAAAATTTATAACGACTATATCTTTTTCTAAACAAATAAAAATTTCACTGCGTGGAGATGTGTTGTATAAAGTATATGGGCCCCGACCTCAAGATACAGGTACAAATGATTATCTTTTGTATGTACAATTACTACGTTAAGTGTGACAAAACGTGCACAATACAATATTTTTAGAGCAGTTTTCGGCAAATTACAATTCTTAAAAATTCTGCTTTTATGTAGAATTAAAAATTATGTTTCTTAAAAAGTTGTTGTGTTCACTCTTTTCTAATTAATAAATGTATATTTAAAAATAATTACTTGCGTTTACAAACCCACTTAAATATTTGACAGGTTTTCTGATAGAATTTATCTTTAAATATGTATTTGATTCAACTTGTTTGATTTTTCTAGTTATATATATGTACCCGAGTTAGTAACAAAATACTTTCTTTCCACATGCTAGATGTATGGTGTCAGCTAACTTAAAGGGAAGGGATGCAATAAGAATGTTTGAAAGGTAGGGAGTCACAAGAGATTTAGTCTTGAATGTTATTTCAAGTTAAAATAAACGCTTGCGATCTCTATCATCAAAACACTCATTTTTGAAAAAAAATAGCTTGCTGAAATTGGAACAGTTGATTATCTTTCATTTAGCTTGTTTGAAATAGCAACGGCTAATTATGTTTCTAATTTCGAATTAATTTCCAATTTTAAGATTTAAAATAATATGCAAAATCCTCCTGTAAGGCGGAGTTTCTCAAACTTTGGAATACTCCTCCCTAGAGAGGTGCGAGCATATCAAAAATCGATATTAAGTTACATATTTACTGAAAGGAAGCAAAACAAAAAAAATAATAAAAAATATATATAAATAAACATTTACACTGATATAATATACTTATAAATATATCAGTACTTCAGAAGGTGTTTGATAACTAATATCTTAATACTAAGTAAAAAACAAGTTTATTAATTACTAGTGACTCCCATGGGCCTGTCATATACAAAATTATGTGCAAAATTTAATACTTATCACGGTAATGTACGGTTTATGATTAAAAAAGTATTGCAGCTTTAACGTCAATTTCACTTTTATTGAATTCATTACATCGCTATTGTATTAAATTGACGTGATGAAAATTATTAATGAAAATGGGGGCGCAACTATTGAAAGTTTGAGAATCACTGTTTAAAGGTGTGGTGTATCTATACGTGTCCTTCCTTTAAGATAATCATTATGGGGAATATTTGGTCTATCAATTTGAATTTATTCACATCGTACTCTTTGATTAAGAAAACCTGATTTTTCAGATTAGGTCGGTTATGTATAGACTAGGTTTACAAGCTAGTGAGATAGAATGTCAGGAAAATGATAAATTGCTAATGAACAGACAATATACAATTTTACAGCACATTTCAGACATTAGATAGATGAAAGAATTAAAAGGACGATTGGTCACCAAAGTTTAATTATTGCTCAAATAACTGGAATACTAGATTTGATTCTTAATAAGAGGGTCGATATTTAAAGTCTTATCATAGTTAGCCCATCTCGTTATTACTTCACATATTGCTTAGATTGAGAACATCTCTTATCGTTTAAATTATTTAAATTGTTCAATAAAAAAATTATTCTTTCATATGATTAAGCATCTTTCCCTTCCTCCCACAGGTCTAGGCGGGGCTGGAAGAACATCTCAGCCCTTACACTGGCGCCCAACTTTTTCCAGACCTGAGATAGGAGTAGGAGCAATTTCGAGAGGCTAGCATCAAGCCTCTTCACGTCAAAGAATCGTCTAAAAGTTTATGTGAAGTCATTCTCACTGCAAACAGACTAACTTGTTTGTTTTAATGTATTATTTACAAAACTGAATGTAAAATCCCCATATGCTTTAACGGTCTCTGTCCAGTAGTTCTGCAAAAAATAATGCTCAACAAAATATTTTTCGAAATTGATGATTTATATTGTGCTACACATTCTTCAAAATATGTAAAATACAAAATATATCATTTTTAATGGAGACATTTTTAAATTTTGACGTGAGTATATGTTCAATATATGATAATATTTAAAATAAATTATCAGATTTCAGATGATTTAATAAATGATTAAATAATCTAAAAATTATTAATAATAAAATGATTAAAATATCTTTTAATTCTTTCGACTACTAAATGATTAGTCAACTTAATTAAAAGAATTTCCTTGTCAAGTTTCGGTAAGAAATATCTCGCTCAGATTAAGTTTTGTACCTACCTTTTAAAATGTTTTATTTCTTGAGTTTTTGTATCTTGCTGTTGCACATATCACAAGATAGATTATTCATATTTGAATTCATTATGTATTTCAGATATATAGAGAGAGATGATTTTGTCAAAGTCAAAAACATTATTTCTGGGAAAAAGTAATTTTTTTTTATTTATTTAAAAAATTTTTAGGAACAATACTATTATTACCTTTAAAATTATGGCGTCCAAACTCTATCATATGGACATTTTAGATAATCCTCATCTGAAATTGACGTAATTTCAAGAAAAATTGCCTTGTCGGCTTGATGTCGATTAAAAAAAAATATTTCTGTTAATGTTGACATTTAAAACATTTCACACACAACGATATATCTGGCAAAATTTAGAAATAAAATTTCCTAAAAGATTTCCAAAATAAATTTTTCAAAATTATGACTGTATCATAAGGAATTTTAAACATAAAAAAATATAAGTATGTATAAAATATCAGCAATTTTCGTAAAAAGTGTGGAATCCTATTTCTAACAGGTTAACAACAGGTGTTCATCTTTAGTTAATTCTTTGCCAAAGGGGACCTTGAGTAGCTACTACTGTAGAGAGGGAGGTTAAATAAAAGAACATAATTCACAATTTCTCCTAATGAGTATGTTGTCAAAGAGACGGGGATGTAAGCATTCTGTTTATTTGGGGATAAGCAAATTTGTATAGGAGATTTTAATCGAAATTATTCACACTTCTACTTCGATAAATGTGAGATAGACATCAGCAACATATCTGCTCTAACGATGGATGATGCTAAATGTATGATTGGGGAGAAAATTGAAGTAACCTCATTATTTAAATCTGCCGCGAAGGCAAATTAAATTTTATGATAACTGCTTTGTATCATCCACAAGTAAATATTTCCAAGAAGTGTTTCTCAAACTTCGAAAATATGATGGCTGTTGTAAAAGTGACTAATTTCATCTGGTTCAGAGGACTTAATCATATATAATTTCAACTGTTTTTGACTGATTTGAAGACTGAACATGAAGGTGTTGAGTATTACGCGGAAGTATGTTTGCTCAGCGGAAGAACGATGCCTTAGTTTCTGTTTTCTTTGAAGTCAGATTCAACAATTAATGAAATATAAAGGGAAAATATCCATGAATTCATTGATGATTACTAGTTTAGAGACTTTGAATTTTGTGTTGATATTACAGGTCATTTCAATTGTTTCAACTGCTGCTTGATGGTATAACATCTACTTGTTCATAAATTTAAGACTGTGAAAGTATTTGAGACAAAACTAATCCTATTGGAGGGTAACTTGATAAATAAAGAATTCTATTCACTTTCCAAAATTGACGGTTTGATGAATTCTGCACAGCAGGAATATTATATACAGTGCATTTCAAAATTTGAAATAATAATTCAAAAACGGATTTTCCTCCGATTTTTGTGAAAATTTTATTTTTATGACAACGTTTTCAACATCATTTTCAGAAGGCATTGGAAGGCAAGTATATTCTCCACAAGACGACCTGTATGAGATTTAGCATTATTCTACATTAAAAGGAAGGAACGATCTATGGTCCCAGCGTGAGGTACGACATGGGCTCTCAGAATCTGATCTGCATACCTTTGAGCCATAAAATTGCCACTCCGAACAAAATACAGGTCAGTACGTCTACTTATTCTGATCCAAAACGCAATATCATACCATCTTATTTGTCAGGTAATTTTTCATGAATGATTATAGAACTTTTTCGAACACCTCTATCTCTACATTTCAAATCACTTTCAGGGTCTCTCTCCGACGTGGATCGGCACTATTCCGTAAACGGCGCTTGATTCCAGTCGCTTTACATCTAATCTCAATATTCAGCAGCTCACTTTTTTCGGAATGCACGTTATCTTTCAGTTAATGAACAGCAACATTGGCCTGCTTGTACATAGACCGCCTAAATAAAGTTTCGGATTGTTTAGACTGGTACCCTCCATCTTGTTGCCAAAGAAACTGGCCATGAATATGTATCACTTTGGCCGTTCGGTCTCAATGAGCCGTTAACAGGATACATCGTTCCTTATTTTCTGTGGTAGCATGTGGACGACTATGCCCTGGTCAACATAGAGGATACCCAGCATCTTGGAACATATTTCAGTCTTGCACACACACACACAATGCCACTCATAGCCTTTTCAACAGCGTCCTCTACAGTTCCTTGTGTTTACTTGATTTTCAGTCTTCTGAAATTACACCAAGTCACATGGATTGTAAAAGGTTACAATGTGATGTTTTCCAGACACAGTTTCTCAAAACAACAGTCAAAAGGTTAAATTTAAATCTAGCATGAATGTAAAATTAATTTATAAAAAAATAATGTACCATTTTTATGCATTTCCATTCCCTTCTAAGCTGTAGTCTGAATTACATGAATCTAACTCAAGAAGAAGTAGTTAAAATTAAATTACAAAATTCCACCCAGACAGACATACAAGAAAGCGAGTGAATAAAAACATGTTAATATGTTTATTATTAACTGTAATAAACAAAAGTAATTCATAATAAAATTTTAACCAAAACTAATAACGATTATAAATGAAGAAAAAATATGTTTTTTTAGGGGTAATTTTTACAAAATTATACTCTAAATTAAAATCACAACAAGTTTAAGTGTCTTCCACTTTAATTTAACAAATGCAGAATATTACTTAAAATTTAAATCAGGTGAATTTAATTCGTGAAATGTGTTCCTTAAAAAAAGAAAGATAAAAAATTAAGAATTTATTCACTCTATAAAGATACCTTGCAATTTAAGAAAAAGAAATTCTTGAAACAAATAATGCTATCTGTTATGTTTTTTTTATTAATTTAATTCAGTTTATAACACTCATCTTTATACTCAGCAAAGACGAGTTAATGTACAATGATCTCATGGTTAAAATTTCGCTCAAAATTGCATAGGGTACTTAAGTGGATTACGGTTCTCTTATCACATTCTCCATGTTGAACCACAGAACATAAGCAAGATTTTCTCACCAATAATACCTTAACTGTTTTAAATTAAAGACTTATCTGAATACCTTGGAAAGTGATTTTTTCTCATACAAGAACAATAGAATATATATTGTATTATGTGGGCTTATAGTAATATAAAATGATGATACTATTTTAATAAAGTGTTATACATGTGTATGTGTCTATGTGCAAGCGAGTATGTGAGTACATTTGGATATAAACATTTAAAGTAAAGGAAAAAGAAATGAAAAATGATAGTACATGGACATATCCTGGTTGCTAGAGTAGCATCAATTTTTTGGTGCTACTCAGTTTTAAACTCATTGTTGTTTATTCTAGATAAATAAAAAAAAAATTGTGTAGATCATTCAAAAAAAGTCAGGTATCTAATACACTTAATACATTTTAAGTAATTTAAAGAATATATATTTTTGTGTTCTTATTTTCTTTTTTACGGGTTAATACTTCTCAAACTTTCAATACATTTGCAACCAAATATTCAATCATAATTTTCAACAACTTCCATACAATAGCAATTCATTGGATTCAATAATACGATACTTTAAAGCTAAAGCTACAATACGACTGTGACCTTTTAAGTGCCCCCTGTGTATATGAACGTCTCGTTCATCCAGTGCGTAAATTGACCCAGTCGTATATAAACGACTTTCCGAAATGGATTTTTTCTGTTCACTTCTATCTATAAAAATTATTCCGAAGACTTTGGAATGCAAAAAAGTGACCTAGGAAGTGTTTTCGAAGAATTTACTTATTTCATTCGATTTTCTTATGTATTCCCTTTCTCCTCTCCGAATACACCACATATCCATGCATACGTACAAAATGGTGGCATTGGGGAGAAGATTGATGTAAATTTAATCGGATGTTATGGAACTATTATAAACCGTACAAATTATGAAGATAAATATTAGGTTTTGCATATAATTTTATATGTGACAAGCCCGTGAGGTCACTGGTAAATATAAAAAATTTTCTTAGCTGGGTATTGTTACATTAACTATAAAAACATTGTGCAGTACTGATACGTTAATAAGTTTATTATATCAGTGTGGATATGTTAGAATGTATTTTGTTTTTCAACCAGTAAATTAATAATGTTTTTAAATAACATTTTTCGCGTTGGACTTCTCAATACGCCCTCCTTCCTCCTAAGGTTTACACTCCCCTGGGTATCTCTACCGTTACATATTCACTGGATTGATATGATTCCTTTAAATTATTTTTTACTTAAAGATCCTCATTTGCAAAAAAACACATTACGTATTTTAATAAGAGTCATACGCGAAGGAATATTTTTGATAAATAAATGGCAGTTTGCATTTTAGTCAAAAAATCTATTAGCTTAGAAAATAAGTTTCTGCAATTTTATCTTTTTGAATTTTAAAAATTTATTTTAAATGTTTTGGGCACAATGTCTTAAATCATTGAAATGATACTGTTTCGTTCTGTCTGAATCTATGTTTTTTGTTCCATTTTTGTAATGTTCATTTGTAGATCATTAAGACTGAATGTCAAGTTGAGAAAAATGAGTATTTTTGTTACCTCCTTCTTTTTGTCCTTAACTAAGACCCTAAGGTCACAGAAGCTACTAGAGATATTTATGCAGCTTATAAGGACCAAGCGTAGAAATGAGTTTCAAACTGATGAAGAATTGAGAAGTTTGTTCGACATAATTTTCAAGACAAACCATGAGATACCTACCAATAAGTTATAAAAAAACTTGTTGAAAAATGAGAAGAAAATACATATAACAAAAGAGAATGTGTAATTGATTAAACAGATGGTAATTTGTACAGAATTTTTTAAAAAAATTCTGGGTGTTTAGTTGTATGCCCAATGCATTTAGTTTAACTTGAACTGTAATTTATCAGCCAGGAAAAATATCTTAGAGTTTGATTAAAACATGAAAATTAAAAATGGATGGATTGATGCCTTTTGTTTGTACATTATTAATTTATATTAGCAGGCAGGGCCCGGCGTTGCACGGGCTTTTACCGAGGGCATACATATGTGCATTGACAAAAAAACGTACAAAAATGACAAATGAAATTCATATGGAAGTGTCTTGTTTTTTTGTTTTTTTAAACATTATGAACTACCTTTTCTTTAAAAAAAATAAGGATCATCAGTTTTATATTTTTCAAAAATTATATATAGCTAATTAAGTTTTGTTCATTATTTTACATATGTGTGTAAAATATTTCATATCCAAGAAATATTTTTGTAAGATGTGGTATGTATTGAAGAAATGTATTACAAAATTGTATCATGTTCAGTAAAACACACAAAGGAAAAAAATATTTTGAAATTAAAAGTATTTTTAAAAAATCTAACTTTATAGATTGCTTGACGTATCACTGTAAGACATAGAAAAGAGGCTGGAAATTAATAATGAAGCATATAATTCATGAACATTGCTTTTATTTTTTTTAATGTCTAGTGCATTTGATGTTAATACAATTTTTTCATATGCTAATTCATTAAATTTAAAAATGGTACACAAAAGGAATAGTCCAACATCATATATAGGAAGGAAAATCGTTCATTGTGTCCCTGTAGCGCAATGGACTTTTAATCCAAAAGGTCGTGAGTTCGAATCCCACCTGGGGTGGCCTAATTTCTGAAAAAGTGATTTTTTTTCGCTATACTATTTTATTATAAGAATTAAATTAAATTATATAATAAATAAACACGGTAACAAAAAAAAATAGTCCAAAACCAAACATGGAAAGGGAAATCACTTTACTATTTTGTCACTTAATATTGCGATTCTGTCATATGCACATACACATTTTAATTAATTGTAAGAAATTGATTTTTTGATTGCAGTTTTAAGAAATAGTGCATATTTGTCCAAACCAGTTATGCTTATTTAACTGAATAAATCAAAAAAGAAAATTCGAAATGGGCTAATTTTGTGTTTTTATTATGAAATTATATGTCAAAAACGTTATATACATGAGGCTTTATTTTAAAGTAAACTATAAGCCTTACGAAGAAAAAAAAATTGATACTGATCAATATTTTAAATGAATCTCAGAAATATATTGAATACATTTTTTCATCTTAATCTGACATCTATAATGATTTAATTTTGAAAATGATATAAAGAAAAATTGACGAAAATTGAAGCAAAAATAAATAACTTTTTCACTCCCATTGTTTTTTACTCACCAAATTTGCTGATTTCCTCATGTTTATGTCAAACTTTTTAGTGTAACCCTTGAGTTAGATGGTGTGTACGGGGAAACAGTTAAAAGGTGTTTGGAGCAAAATTATTTTTCGATGCCAAGGCTTGGGTACTTCAAAATCGCGTATTTTTTAGTAATTTTTTTTTCATTTTTACGGCATAATTTTTAAGTTAATGCTTTAAACTTCACACATTAATTTCAAAAACGAAGTACTTTAAAATAAAACATGTACAAAAAATACTGCTTAAATTATTTCTCGCAAAAACGGTAGTTTACGAAAATCACACACACACAAAAAATAAATCATAATTTTTAAGCAATGTTTTCAATCTTCGTATACATTACGGATAATATTCTTTTACAAACGAGAAAAAGGTTTCGCGTGATTATCTTCATAAATGACGAAGTTATTCAATGTTGAGTAATTTTTTTTTTTTAAAAATCGTAGAAAAAAAAGTTTTGGTCATCTTTTTTTTAAATGACTGGTTCTAAAAAAAAAGGGTTTGAAGTTATTTAGTGTAGAACATCGTTTTCATAACACGAAAATAAATTCATACGCAACCATTTAGAAATAATGTTCATAAAAACGCATCAGTTTTAACCCTTTTTTAAAAAAAATTCGTAAAAAATAAAAATAAAAAATATCATTATTTTGCAAAACAAATTATACCGTATCGTGGTGAAATAAATGATCTTTCCGATTCTGTAATTATTTTTTGTCTGATTTCAAAATTAAAAATTGGATGGCTATTTTAATATGGTGGAAAATGTCGAATCTTCGTTCCGCCGAAACGGAATGGAAGTTTTCCCAAATAAACAACCTGCAGGAGAAAAATAATTAGGCATTTAAAGTTTTTCAGATAATATCTTTTAAACTTATTACAATATCCGAATATGAATGTGCAAAGCGGCTCCCTCGAATCGTTCCCAATCTTTTGAAACCTTCCACGAATTTCTACGTAGTACAGTTCGGCAGAAGATAGACGCACATACATACATACATACGTTTAAATACGTTTAAATACGATTAATACGTTTGTTTACCTTTGAATTTTAATAGTGTAGATGATATGGAATTGTATGCTATAATATTATGTGCTATAAAACTATTCGCTTTGAATCAAGTAAGTAGAAAAAGAAAAGGAGAAAAACATAGAACTAATAAGAATAAAAATGAAAGCAAAAACTGAAACTATATTTCTTAAAAATTAATTTTATAGCTTAGTTAAGGATTTTTTTTTATATCAAAGTACATGGATGGTATGTCAAAATTATGTCAAAGTAAATGGTGTGTTATTTTTATTCAGATTGTCCCCGAATGCCACGTACAAACTTCAAGGGTAGGTAGAGAACATCCAGAGGAGCCATCATTATATAGGAAAGTATAGGCGGAAACGGAACCCTAGCGAGAAAAAGAAACACAAATATATTTAGGTCACAGCGCTGAATGTTGTGTAAAACACTGAATTATATAAAAACAATAATAAATAAAAAAGTATGACCTAGAATCTTCATAGAAGAGGTTCGAAACTATTGCTTTTGGTATTTATGCATGCATGCCACTGACTAGCGGACATGTTTGAAAATACCGAAGCGTTTCACGGATCGTAGCGAAATATATGGATATTTGTGACACCAGATCCATTTTAGAATTGAAGGGAGAATTCATGGCACCCCTGAGAAAACACTCGAGAGGAGATGAATCAGAGGACCTGGGATGTCAAGCGATGGGATCCTGACGTCCAATCCAGCATTTTGGAATAGCCTGGTTCAAATAGTCACATACACATCTTCCGTTACGATATGGTGCCCAGTTTATTGAAGCTACATGTGACGTTGAATAGGTGTGATGACATTGTTAAGCAGTTCCGTAAGTACCTCCTGTAGAAATACAAGATACATGCTAGAGCCCAGTCGAAGCGGTTTGACGTAGAGGCCGAGTAAAATGTCCCCTACGATACTTGCTCACACATTAACTGTGAAGCATTGTCCTGTGGCTCGTGGTCGGATGCTGTGTGGGATGTTTAAGAACCATATGCGGGAATTATGCGTATTGAATGCCCCTTCATGTGAAAATAGTTTTTTCATCACAGAACAACGTGGAATGGCAAAGTTCCGTCTGTTGCACTCTGATTAACAAACCAATGTTCAAACGTGACTCGTAGGTGTCGTGGATGATCATTTGGCTGCAATAACTCCATTTATTGTACATGGAATGGATGTAAGATTTCGCTTTCCAGTACACGATTGTTTGAGATCATCCCGTTTCAACGGCTAAATCTCATACTCTAGTATCCGATATTTCAGTCTACAGCATGCATCACGGCTTCTTTGAACATGGGTGTTCATTCTGTTCACGGCAACCCGGTACTTTCAATCGTGGTTCTGAAAGTTCCATGTTCCGCTGATACACTCGATTTAATGTTTGATTTGAGTTTGATCCCTAGTTTACCACCTCGTTGGAGCGTTTAAAGGAATGGACAGCAGCTCGTTGATTCCATTTGGCTAGGCAGCATATGAAGTGAATATCCTCTAACTCAGTATTCGTGTAACGATCTATGTTCTTCCCACTTTATCCGTATCTGAAATGAGGGAGCCAAACTTGTCGACCTTGCGAGCTTGCATGCAGTGACAAATATCGCTTTCCACCCACTCATTCCTTTAGAGTTATAGATCCTCAGGATGATATCTAACTCCTCTTCAAGTTTCTACACGGCATTCGGGGACACCCAGTATTTACTCTTTATTCATTATTAATTGATCACACTAATATATACTTTTTATTTCAAGCTATGCAATGCTATTTAACTAAATGACCAATAAATTGATACAAAGTTTTAGAACATTATAGTATATTTATTCGAAACTAATAATTTATATGTTAACAAATGTTTAAGTATTCATATTTCTCCAGGTTTCCATACAAAGCATTTTACTCATATTCTGAATAAATTCATCGGGCTTTATTTGCATGTAATATTATACATCTATCTACGAGATGTATGGTGTGCTTTAAAGGTTTTATGTTACATTAACATGCTCGGAAGTAACGAGCAATATCTAATTATTATACAGGCGCTAGTATTAAGTGAATATTAAACTGGTATGATGAAGATGAGAGACTTCTCATAAATGAAGGAGCTTCGAGTTTCGACAATGATGGTCAGATATTTATCGTAGTTCAGTAAATCCAAAGTAGGAAATAGTTTGCAATGTACTATAGATTTTTTTTATTTCAGGATTTGAAAGAAATAGGGAGCGAAGGGTGACATTAATATACAGCAAATTGATTGAAAAGATTTAATAATAATCAAATATTGTGCACACTGTTATAATTAATTAAAATCTTTTGTTTAAATACACACACACATTTATATGTATGTGTGATTTAATATCTATTTAATATATGTCTATCTCAATGCTGTCGCGCGTGCGAAAACTTGTGGTACCGTTAGAAAAATCTTGCCCAAATGTTTGCAAAAACCCTTTTCATTCCATGGGTACCCATGGAATGAAAAGGAACTTATTGAGGGCATAATTGCTTCCTGGCATCATGTAATAACGAAGAAAGAGCTTAAGTCTATTTTCAGCTCAATGAAACGTTAATGTTAAGTTGTACTAAAAAATAAAGGCAGCCCCACAAACCACTGATAATTGTCTACTAGCATCAATATCTAATGTATGTTGATAATTTTTGCAGCATAACTGTTTTGTATTGTAAAAATTAACATTTTGTTTTTTGTATTGAATTTAGAATCGAATTATCTTTAAAATGATATAAAAGATTTAGCACTTTGTGCAATGTAACAGTTATATAAGCATGCAAACTTCAAAAACATACCAATCTAAAAAAAGTGTCCACAATTTTGGTCTCCAATGTGTGTATATATATATATATATATATATATATAATATATAAAATTATCTTGTCACAGTGTTTGTAGCCAAACTCCTCCGAAACGACTTGATCGATTCTTATGAAATTTTGTGTGTATATTCAGTAGGTCTGAGAATAGGACGTAAACTATTTTTCATTCCGATATTGCAATTAGTTGAGAAGATATTAATTAAAAACCTTAAAACCCCTGTCTGTTGTTTCACTTGGCGTCGAAAATCGGTTTCGCGCCAGATGTGAAAATACTACTCTGTCAGAGAAAAAAAGAAAACCCAGACCCAGAGAAAAATTATAGGAAGATAAATAAATCACTGTCATTTAGGAAAGTTGTAAATAATATATTTTTGTTGAGCTTTATTCCATGTGAAAGAGTTTTATGATATTTCGAAAAGCACAGATGATTGAAGAATTATATCGCCTAAATTTATTTTTTATGAATATGCTGAAAAATATAAAACATAATGAAAAACGTTTTAGAGAGTTTATTTTTAGAACCTCACTCACTAAAGTTTAGGGCCTAAACCGTTTTCGGGCATTATTATTGATTGTGCATCGATTTGTAGCAGTGATGCTTATACTTATCATTTTGCTTTCTCAGTGCAACTCTGATATTAAGTATATTCTTATACTAAATGTATGATCAATTTACAGTTCTATAATTATTTATTCTCTTTTTGCTCAAGATAGTTCTCGCGTTCAGTTAATTAAGTGATATCATATAAATCAATAGTTTTCAACATGTGCCACGAGCTCTCGCCAACAACAACTATTGTGTTACCTGTATAAACCATTTCTGCATATTTTCAGATTTTGAGTTCTTATTTATTATTTATTAGTTTATTTACTATTAAACGCCAATTAATAAAACTGTAATACTCAGTGCGCTCAAAATTTTTGGGAATCATTTTCAATGTAAAGACAAAAATTGTGAAAGGTAGAGGTAAAATAATCAGAGAACAGATACATTATCAGTATACTGTTTTCTAGCATTAAGTACTACTGTTTTCTAGCATTAAATACTTCAATTGGATCTGTTTGTGTGTTTTGTACGATAAATAATGCCAGCAAGATGCAAAGGGGCTGATTTAGGCCGTCAAATTACTAAATCTACAGCCAAGCGAAAAAGAACTCAAAGAACAGACGAACAAATCCAACAGGATAATGAAGATGTGCGTGTAAATATGGCGCAGTTGCGTAAATCACAATCACAAGAGGTACGATTTGAACAAAATCAACAAAGACGATTAGAACAAGGTCAAGCGCATCGATGCCTATTTGACACACTCAGAGCAAACGACCAACAACGCCAACAAGTACGTAGAGCATTTACATCCAATTCATTCACGTCGTCTAGCAGTCGAGTATGAGCCCAATGTTAAATATTACGCTCATTCGAATGTGACAATTGGTGCTATGGACAAGGATTATCCGCATTATAATGCGCTTAAATTTAAAAAGAGAGCCAGCCAGGATGTGTTGCGAGGCAGGAAAAGTGCAACTACCGGGAATTGAAACACCACCTGAACCACTGAACGGTTTAATTATCGATATGGATCCAGATTCTAACATGTTCCTGAAGTCAATTCGAACGTTCAATTCATGTTCCCATATGACATCGTTCGGAGCAACAGAAATAGTTAAAAATAATGCTGCAAATGGTTAACAATTTAATTCAACATTCAAAGCCAAAGGCCAAGATTATCACAAAGTGGGCTCATTGCTGCCAATGACAATCGAACCACATAATTTTTTAAAAAATTTACCACCACCTATCTTTCAGTCATGTATCACACACACACATCCCCACACACTTACAATGAGTTAGTTATTTTTTATTTGACAACTAAATATTCAATAGAAATAATTTAGTTGGCAAAACAACGTTTGCCGGGTCAGCTAGAGTATATATATATATATATATATATATATATATATATATATATATGTGTGTGTATGTATGTATGTATATATGTGTATATGTATGTATGTGTATATGTATATATGCACATATTGTTATAAACCTAAGCATAACCACCCAAGGTAGTAAGAAATTTTAACCACGTACTACACACACACACATATATACTGTTGTTTGTAAAATTGTAAAAAGTGCTGCACCATGAAGGAATCAACAGAATTAAATGATATTTAATGCACAAACAACTTGTATAAGTACTGAAAAATGACAAAATTTTCAAAACAGAACTAATTTTTAAGCTTCCGAAATCGGCAATTGGTGTATACACCAGGAGCTGCAATAAGTGCTAATATACGAAGTAGCATGAAATCAAATCGATTTTGGATGTCTGCTTGTGGAATAGAATTTCATATTACGTATATGCGCAGCAAAAGTTAGTCTTTTGAAGCTACAGATCGCGGATCATGAGGGAGACTTCAACCAACAAAACCCCACACATAATTAATAGGTGAATTATCCGGTGAATAAGCTGGAAAAAGATGCAGTTACATGTGTTGGGATGAACAGAAGTCTC
This sequence comes from Trichonephila clavata, assembly GCA_019973975.1. Classification (NCBI taxonomy): domain Eukaryota; kingdom Metazoa; phylum Arthropoda; class Arachnida; order Araneae; family Nephilidae; genus Trichonephila; species Trichonephila clavata. Next base: position 26,113 of record BMAO01015892.1, read on the forward strand.
AAACACTTTTTTCAACGTTAGAGCGTGCATTATCCTGCTGCAATATAGCTCCAGGGATGTCTTGAAGGAAGGCAATGGTGTCGAGTTGTAGCACTTCACGGATTTACCTAATGCTAATGAAATTACCCTCAATTCGTAGCAAATTGGATCGTCCATGATACGAGATCGTACCCCAAAACTTTACTCCTGGTATTAGGCCCCAATATCGTTCGATAACGTACTCTGGAAGGCAGCGTTCACAGGCATAGTGTCAAACACGAATATTTCCACCATTTTCACACAAATTGAGTAATTAATCTTCTGAAAATAACTTGGTGCCAATCAGCTTGCCAGGCTTTGTGTTCATGAGCTCATTGCGTGAGTAGCATCAATGTTTGTCGTAAGAATTATATAAAGGCATTTGCACTCATCCATGTCAGCGTACGTCGACGAATTGACGAAACCAACGTTAGTACACACGTACCAATACACCAACCTGCTGCCAACTGCGTGGAAAAGCTGTACCGTCATTCGCAGCCAAGCCCAGTAGGTCTTGATCGTCGCGCCCTGACACCACTTCCTACGTCCACTGATAGTTTTTCGATTTGTTCCATGCTCGTCGGTTTACTGTTTCCAAACTCGCATAGCTGTAGAACTGTTCCAGTGAACACCAGTTCCTATTGCACGATAGAAAAATCCTCCTTCTAGAAGACCAATAATCCTCCCCCGTTCAAACTCCAAAAGTTGTTGGAATATCTCCATATTTCGCTGTGATGGCATACGTAGGTTTTCTTAAACGTTCGTCACTGACAAAAAAAAAACAACGTAAATTCTTTTTAACCTCCCGCTACAGTCCTCTATTTACATGCTTTCGGCATCATTTCAGAGGGAGCTGATTAAGCACGTGTGGTTGCTCTAAAACTTTACTATTTTACGTAACATTCTATGATCGGCATTTGCTACAAAGTTCATATAACTCTGATTATTCCTTTATGGTGATGCATTTAAAAAAACAGCAGTATGCATATATATGTAAGGATAATTAAATCAGATCTAAAATTAAATCGCTAGCCACTTCTAACTTTTATTTTCCCGTTACATCTTCAAGTATTAAATTTATTACCCAGTTCGGGAATGGATTGCACATGGCTTTAAAAGATCTTGCCGCTCCTACTATTAATTATTTTTATTACCTATCTGTCATGCTTAAATTCTCAAATATACTTCTTTAATCACAAGAGTACTTGAAGAGCATACGGCTTCTGAAAGAGCCGTCTATTCATATGGTTAACACGTGTCCGTCTCTCTCTCTCTCTTACAAACAGATCACAAAATGATCTCATGGAATAAAAACGGTTAAAATAAAATGTCTTGATGATCACTCGAAAAACACGACATATATATATATATATATATATATTTTCCCCTGTTATGTTCTATTTTATATTATAAATTTTTTCCATATATATATATATATATATATATTATAATATAAAAAAAATATATATATATATATATATCATTTTTGCTCATTTATGTATTTTTTAAAAATTTATCTTAAGGTATCCGAACACGTTCTTATTACTTTTTTTTAAAAAAAAATAGCATATTAAAATGCAAATGCTTCTTTAGGGATGAACACCGATAAATACTAATATTTAACTAACAGTATATTTTTAAAAAAAATTGTAAATGTTACAAAAAACACACTTATAAGTAAAATCTTAGCAATATTTTTGAAAAAACTTCAAAGTAATTAACTTATATCAGTAAAAATATTACTAATACAAGTTATATGCATTTATCTAGAGCATGAATTAAAATTTTAATGTTTTATTAGAATTTAAAAATTTTAAACCTCATCGAGTAAATATTTTAGGAAATGTGTCATTTTTATGAGACCATTATTTAAAAAAGTGGCCAAAAATCAAAACTTATTTATGCAATAAGAAATATTTTAGAGCATACTCTAGAAAACAATACAAGTATTAAGTTCAAAATGTTTTATAGAAATATATTCATAATATTTTGAGTTATCAGACTCAAAGTATATACATTATGCGACAAAAAACAATTTAGAGGAAAATTGATTTAGAGTTTAAACTTTTGTTGTTTTAATATAAATTACAATATAGAAAGGTAAAGTTCCCCAGATTTGTTTGTTATGCTCTTTTGTACTTCAGGTTTGGCTAATTCTCATTTGTTTCGTGACCTATTTTTTTTCCTGGTGGTTTTTACTTCATATAATGAATGACACTTTGATTCAGTTATACGCTCTTCATCGAGTTGAGCAAAACCTCTTACAGTATTAATATCCATTTGTATTTGGGCTTGGTTTAACACATCTAACAATCCTTGAAAACATTTGTTAAATTGTTTGAAAGCCATGTGAGCTCTTAATCTCAGAGTTTGTAATTCAACAAAAATATTTTCCGGGAAAAAATTCCACAAAATGCCATTAAAACTTTCATTTGCATTACGTGTTTCCCCGTGTAAGCATTTATTAATAAATGCTTGTCACATAGATTCATATAATGAGGCTTAATGATTTTAAGTATTTTTTGTGGTAGTCCCTTGCCAGTATCAGTATGCATCTTTCCGTCAAATGTAGCTCGTTGAAATTTGCACCAGCTGTCGAGTCCAACTGGAAATTGGCTATGGATCGGCTGGTTTTTGTTGGAACAGCAATGGAAAAATGCTGCAGTTACTGCACTTTGTATTTTTTCTATGTTATTAACATTTTACCTCATAGCAATACCATAATATTTTTGCAGTTTATCGATGAAACTATCAGTTAATTTTCCATGACCTCACAGACCTTTTTGCTTTAGCTTCAACTTTGGAAGCTTTGAGCAAAAGAGTTTTTGAATATGGCAAATACCTTCAAATTTTTTAACATTGTTTTCAACATAAACGTTTTTAACAGCATCACAACTTTCAGAATCCCCATCTCCATAAAAATGTACATAATCTAATTTTCTCATCTGAAGAAATCTTTCAAATATTTGATCACACCAACATGTTCCATCGCACCAGATGATCCAACATGTTTAACACAAATTCTGTCTTCAGGTTTCTTCAAGGATAATCTGAAACAGTTTTGACATGATTTCAATGTCTAAAACCCCTTAAAATATCTATGGAAATGGCACTAGCACATTCATTTAAAGACAAGTGTCCTATACGTTACCATATTCCATCGACTGAAACACCGCATTGAAGAACTTCATCGAAATTATTCTTTTTGTGAACCTCAGCTGCAGCTTCATTCATAATTTTATGTACAACGTTATTAGAAACAAGTTCTAATTTTTATGACATATTAAATCTGTCTTAGAAGAATAGTTCACATTGATTGCTGAACACAGATTCTGTGTAGCAGAGTGACCCTTTCCAATGATTCTTAAACCAAAAACAAAAGAAAGATTGATACTTTGCATTTTGTTAACTTTCATGGATATACAATAAGAGCTGGAAAATTTACAGTTTTGTTTACATTTTAATATCATATTTGATACTAAGCAAAACACAGAATCTTCAAAAAGTTGAATCTTATTTTCGAAACATTCAAGACAGCATAATAAGAAAATCACATTTTTTAAAATTTTTAAATTAAAAATTACTTTCTTATTTTCATTTTCTACAGTGTTTGACATTTTTGAATCATTCTGAAGTTTAGTTTCACTTGCAGTTGGTGCAGATCTGACTTTTTTGTTGATCTTACTAGAGTATCTATAGTCTTTAAACTTATACATACGAGTAAAATTTCAATCATTACGATTACCCATAACTTAAAATGAAGCAAAATTTAAATAATAAAACTAAAATTTCGCAAAAAAGAATGACAACGTTAGCAAAATCAATTTAAACACTCGAGCTAAAAGCAATTGAAAGCGATTGAAAAGATTGTAAAAGCAATCACTTATTGCAAAACTATTAGAAGAAATGTTGTGTTGGCCCTAAATTATTTGTATTGTTTCCTAAAAAGAATTTTAAAACAGTATTTCCGAAAAAACAGCTTCTTAAACTAATTTTTGACACATTTTGAGCCATTTGAATGCCTACTTCCGGTAGATTAAAGACTCACTACCAGTTTTTTTTAAATTTTATAAAACTGATTATAACCTGACCTCTTGGTAAAGTAGAAACAAAACAAAGAATGTTTTGAAAAGCCAAAAGATAGTTCTATTCAATAAAATAAAAAATAAAAAAAATATGTTTTTTGACAGAATTTGGTCATTTCAATGTGTTCGGATACCTTAAACGTTCACTGAAAATAATTCTTCTTTGCTGAATTTCCATTGTGTAAAATGATAATACATTATTTTCCAATTACTCAGAAAATAAAACTAATACCCCTTTTTTTCTACATTAATATTAACAAATATTTTTCGGGATAATTACTTAGTGACTATAAACTTCCATTTTGAGCTAGTGCTTTGCTAAGGAGTTTATTACAATTTAAATTTATTGGTATATATATATATATATATATATATATTATAACCAGTCTATTTTAATTTAAACACGCAGTCTAAGTTTTGTACACACACTTACATAAAACTCAAAGATATTTACACATTTTACTCTTATGAATTGCAAAAAAAAAAATTATATTTCAGAAATTACATGTGCTTAGTAAAAAATATAATTTAAGTAATTAATAAGTATTTATACCAATTATTTATAATGAAATTTGAACTTTTATGAAAATAAAATTCAAAGAAATAGATAGAAATATTTTATTTTTTTAAATTAAAGAGCTCTTATAAAATCCAATTCAACTTTAAATGTATTCTATCATTTTATTACTGCACTTCATCATTTTATTTTATTCATACGGTCAGTAATTTCTGTTTATATTTTGCACCCAAAATAACATAATTATCTACATATAATTAAAACACATACTGATTTAACATTAAATAACTGTTAATAAATTGTATTCATTTTTATTTCATAAAAAAAAATAATAAAAAATTCTGAAATCCTAGCAACACATAGGTTTGGTGTTCAAATCCCGGGTTGGGCAAGGTCGACTCAACCTTTCATCCCTTCAGGTGGTCGATAAATGAGTACCAAGCTTGTACTTAGGAACTAAACACTGAGGGTTTTCTCGTCAGACTGACCACCTAATTGGGACATTTATTCATACTCCTCAGTTTCCATTGTCACGTATAATTATATGTTCAAATAATATTGATATATTTATGTATATCTATAATAAGTATAGAAATAAATGTATTCGTTTATAGAGAACGATTTGTTAACTAGAGTTATAAATTCAGTTTAAAATAACAATAAAAGCATGTTGCTAAAATTCTTACTTGATATTTTCGGAAAATGAGGTACTCGTACGTAAACAAAGTTTAAATAAATGCAATCGATTCTAATTCTTTATGCTAAAACCGAGTAAAAAAATGAAAAATGTGTTGAAATTTTTCAATTTAATTTAATTTTAATACGCAATATTTTGATGAGTTATTTAATTTAAGAAGTATTTGCATAAGTAAATAATTAAGCAGTTTTCACGTAATCTTTATTTACAAGCTCTCCCGTTAGCATGATGTGGGTGTTTGAAGATTGGCGTAATAGCTCAGGATCTGTTCTTAACTTGGTTCAAAACAACAAGATCCATCACCGATAGCTATTAATTTGCTTTCCCGCGCAACGTAAATTAAAATCAGTTGTATAATCTCAAATCTTTTAAGTATTATTACATGTATAAAACAATGCATTTAAACAATCCGATTACTTACAAATACATGGATTGTAGTTATAACTCAAAGATGATGATGAAAATTATACAAAGGGTTTCTTAAAATACAAGTCTTAATCGATAGAGTTTCCTCATTATTTACACAATAAACATATGTTTATCAAAAACTAAAATTATATTAGAAACTACCTTGTTTGTTGATGAGTTAAAAAAAAACTGGTGACGAAGCAGATAGGACTTAATTAAATTGTCTATCGCTTAGCATTGTGAACTATTGTTATATTAATTTCAAATATTTATCTAATGGAAATTATTTGAATATGACCTGCAAAGAATTTGATAAACCGGTAATATTTAAATCAATTGAGAAAACAAGGGGAATATACACTTATATTTTCTTAAGAATGTTTACTTCGTATAAATGAATTCACAATGTTGATCATAAAGAAACATGCTGTGACAGTTATTACGTTGTATTAACATGTTACACAAATATATGTTGATTTGAAATGAGTTGGACCAATTAAATTTACTGCAATGCTTTAACTAACTAGAAGTGACTTCTTACTTTGATAAGACTTTAGCATCTGAAATTTGATTTGTAAGAGTTTGATTTGTAAGAGAGAGAGATATTTGTATTTGTATTTTGAAACATCTTAAAAATAGGTTGCTTACATATATGAATATCTTCCTGATATTAATTTATTCTGATACGTGGTGTTTACATATGAAACAAAATTAGTTTACAGAAGTCAGCGGCGAATTGTCCACAATGTTTATGTATAATATTTAAAACGAATGTTCGTAATTTATATTCGGTATTGATCTCTTAAATTAATATAAAAATAATAGAGATAAATTTCACTTATTTTCCTCTATTTATGTATTTGTTGCAAGTTCCGCATATTATTAGTATATTTTGAAAATTTAATCACCATTATTTATCATATGAAACAAAACAAACAATAATAAATCACTGTTGTCTTGAATTGTTTGTTCATTAATAGTTAAGTTGTAAGAGAAATGAAGTGAACTAATTTATATTACGTGCACAATTGTAAATAGATGACTTTCAAACAGAATCTATAGCTGCAAAAGAAACAATTGTTTTACAAAGTGAGTAATAAATGGCCAGAATGGTAGTTGTAACTATTTGTTTAAACAATAGAAGCATATTGTGTGAGCATTAGTTTACTTTCCACATATGCATTTGATGATTTTTGAAATTGCAAAATATTTTTAAACCTTTGCGTAAAAGATTGCTCTTCAGTATCCGTAGAAATCTGAAAATTCGGCGAATAATGACCTTTTGAAGTTACGACGCACATTTCATTTTTCTTTTTGATTCTGATTAAGACGTACGTTCATTGGAGTTTCACTTAGCTTTGTAAAGTTTCTATAACTGTTTTTGTTGTTTATTTTATCTTTTTATTATCAATACGGTTTGCTGTCTATACGGTTTTATCTGAATGGTATCGTCTTTGGATTTCTATAAAAGTGCTACTGAATGTGAATATTTTCCGGAATTCAATGAATACAACAGTGAGTCTGATACGATTTTATCTTTTTGTGATGAAGATGTGAAGAATTGGAACAATTATGACAATGCACTTATGTAACAAATGTTGAAAAGGTTTTTGCTCAGCGAAACAATTCGAGAAACTTCATAAATAGTTTTATTCTAATTTTCCAATTTTTCGAATTTTTGTAACTGGGACATTTTGTAACTTAACTTTTTAACTTTTTATACATTCCCACAAAAACAAATCTATCTTACACTTTTTCCTGTACTGGTTTCAGTGCTCGTACATCTAAATAAGCCAAGTATATATATGAAGAAGGAAGCAATGAGATTTTGCCCTATACCATGTATCCACTATGGTTAAATTGTAGGCAAGGGGTTAAATATCGCATTTATGGAAAAATATTATTAACTGTAATATATGTAACTATCAACTTTTTGTTACCTACAATTTAAGCTGTTTTAGCTCTACACATAATAATTTTACATCAGAAATATGTTGAAATTTATAAGATAAACAGAAACAAAAATTCTTTTTCAACAAGTCTGTCCCATAGAAAATTAAAGGAATAAAGTGTATCATATTATTTGCCGAATTAACAAAAAATACTTTCTAAATGTTTTAAAATTAATATACATATCTGATTAAGGCTATGGTTACGGTTCCAAATTTAATTTATATTTATTTTTGTTAGTATTTACATCAAAAAATCATGCATCGTCTTAAAAAGGTTTATTGTTTAGCAAACACGTAGTGGAATAATATTGGTTCAGGTTTTCGTTTTAAGTTTTTAGGTATAAATAATTTTTTTATGACAGACATTACTACACCTTCCTATTAAGGTATATTTTTGATAGAATTAGAAATCTGAATACTGAAATCCGATCCTAATGTATGAACATGTTTGCTTATTCTACAAGTTACGCTGTCACCTGTTTGATGCTCTGGATACAAACTAATGACATTGCCAATACGCTGACTGAAGATGTAGAAGAATATCTCTTAAAAACTATCCATATGCTATTTTTTTTTAAAAAAAGTATCTAAAAAAATTATTTTAAAATTAAGATATAAACTTTCTATCACATATGTAATATTTTTGTTTTTTGAAAAACATTATGTATATTTAATATACATATTTTAACATAGTTTTTCCTTCATTTACCAAATTAAAAAGCTATCATCCTTTATTTTAAAAAAGAGATATTTTGTCCGTACAAATCAAATACGCAGTTATCAATTCGTAATTTAATTGCTGAAAAATTATGAACATAGAGACAAAATCAAATTTTAATATTGTATTAATAAGTAAAGTCTTTCATACGAACTAAATATCAATTGAAAATTTTACGTCTATCAATAAGAAAGTTCTTACATTTTTTTTCCATCTTATTTAAATTAAAATTTTTCATTGTATTTCTGATTTACAAGTAAACCTTTTATAAATATTATGTATATATAGTTAAAACAGTACATATGTATAATTTAAATGATTCAAATACAAAATATTAAGTTTTTTTCCCAATTTATTCCATTATGACTATTCAATGAGAAAACGTTTAGACTTTTTATCTTATTAATGTATTGCATTTCAGAATCGCAAGTAAACTTTCATAATCAGTAATTTGCAAAAAAAACGTAGTTTATTCTAGATAGTTAACCAATTTTTCTGATGTCTTCCGTATAAGAAAGCATTTACTCCTTTACTACTAGAAGAATACGAGGGACATTCTGAAAGTAAGTTTCATCATTTTTCTTTCAAACGAAACATTTTTGTGCCAAAAAAGTCACCATTTCAGCAAGAATTACATATCTTGTACTATTTTTGATATGGTCGTCACGACATTTAGACAGCTGGCATACAATCATTTTGAAAAAGCACTTTGATAAAACCTGGTGCAATTTGCTTCAAAGCATTATCGCACGGTCTCTTTTGCACACACATTTTTGATAGTTACGTCGTGAGAGTAAGATTTTTATTGCAAGGTTCAAGTGGAAGTCCAATGGAACAATGCGATTTAGAAATATGGTTTTCGTTCGTGGATGTGAAGCGAAGGCCTTTGAAAAGTAGATCTTCATCTTTTACAGACTGCTATTCTATACTGAATAATCAACAACAGCGACCAACCATTTGTTGGAAAACTACTTCTTAAACATACTCTGAGTAGATTTCTTTACACTTGTCCCACTTGTCCATTTGAAATGTATAACGATACTCTATTTCATTTCAGACACCGCTGCCAACACACATCGGTCTGGCATCATGATTTGTACTCGAATAACATCGATCACGCAGGTCTGCTGCTGATCTTTCCTTAGAAATGCTCATCATTTCTCATTTGCTGATATTTCTTCCGTCGTTAAACCGACAGATGATATGTTTCTTATTGAGGTCATTATGTTGTGTTTTTTTGCCTGCGGTACCATCTACTCTATTTCAAAAATAGTTGAAACGTTCTTAAGTAAAATCCGTCGTATATTTTGATACTAAAACAACTAAGTATGGTGTAGTATTCAAGGTAAATGAATATAAAAACTTTTAAGTGGTGTGCTCATTTAATTTTAATAAAAAACATGTTCTTTCAGAATATCTTTACAATTTAAATGAATTGAATCTAAAATATGTTAACAAAACGAACAAAGTTATTTTCCTTTCCATTCCATTTTGAAAACTCTCCATTAAGACTATTCGATGAGAAAATGCTTAATGCTTTTCCTACCTTAGTTTAATTATGATTTCCTTGTAATTCTGATTCGCAAGTAAACTTTGAGAAACAATATTTTAAATGAAAACTTGTCGTTTATTCGAGTCTTAAAATGAATTATCTTATGTTCTCTGTTTTCTGTATAAGGAATCAATTATTTTCGGCAGTCCTGGTAGAAATATATTAACTGTTTAACTAAAGCAAGTAATTGCATAGTTTCACAAATGAATATGTCAGCATATTTTATTTACATTAGAAGATAAATAATAGATTTTTTGTAGATTGACCTCATTGTTTGAATTAGCAATTATATAACATGAATACCATTTTAGATTGAAATTACATTTCTTAAATTGCAACAGCAATACTTTTGTGTGAAATAAAACTTAGGCAAATCATTTTCATTTCAAGTACATTATTGGCACCTATTATAAAAATATGATTAACTTTATCATGTATTCAACAATCCATAGTACATTTTAGGAAGGAAGTTACATAAAAGATGGGGAAAATAATTTTTTTTTAAAAGTATTCATAAATTTATTTTCATCATACATCGAATTTAAATAAAGATGCAGATAGTTAATTTGTTATTTTTTTACTAGGAAAACTATACTTCGTTTCAATTTTTCAATGAATGATAAACTTATTTTCACAAAGTAACAGTTAAAATCAATAATAAGTGAGGAAAATAATACCAATATGATTTGGAGTTGACAATATATTTGTTTTGGAAGAAAAATTGTTTTAAAACCTTTTAAAGTCTTACACTTAGGATAAAACAACTTATTTTTTATTTCGAAGCAGCGTGAGATAGATAAAAAATATATCGAAAAAGTAAATATATACATATGATATTTTCATATTTTTTTTTCTAAATTTAACATCGAAATACTAATGCTTACCGCTTAAAAAATAACATTTGGTTTTAACCATTTTACATTTTTTAGTGTTTAATAGATAATCAATTAGCATTCAATTAATATGTTTAACCAATTAATGTCTAAATAGTATTCAAAAGATTGAAACCTTCATGATAACTTAAACATATTAATGATAGGGGAAGTTGTAATAAAAACACTTTATTCCTTGGTGCACCGTGACATTAAAAAGTCGGCGAAAAGAATATTATACATAGAAGTCTGTTGATTTTACTACAATGAATAATATGTCCTTTCAAAACATGTTTATAACTTTAAAGTGATTAAAATGTAAGCTATTTAAAGAAAACACACACATGTATTTCCCATACCTATTCAAAAATTCATCAGTGCAAATTAAAAAATAAACCTACGATTTCTACAAATTTAAGATAAAAATTCTTTTTTTTTTACACTATTTAAGCTACTGATATAAACAGTTG
>BMAO01015893.1:0-22641 GCA_019973975.1 Trichonephila clavata
TTTTTCGGTGTACATGACATCTCAGCCAAATATCCAAAAAATGTAAATTTTTATTGCAATAACTTTTGATCCAATTGAATTTTGAAAGCGCTACATGTATTCGATCAGCGTCGGATTTACATAAAAAATTTGATTTGGTTGGAATAGAAGAAAATTTTTTGGTGTTCATGACACACACCTTTCTAACTCCTATTCCAACCAAACTCAATTTTTTTATTTTAAAATCCGACGCTGATCATGAATACATGTGGCGTTTTTCATAATTCATTAGATCAAAAGTTATCGCCATAAAAAAATTTCACTTTTGGATATTTGGCTCTTGAGACGTCATGTACACCAAAAAAGTTTCTCCTATTCCAACCAATTTCTTATGCGTAAGCAGCGGGATGTAAAAGACGCGGTATTTTCTTCTCTGCATGAATTGAAAAAGGGCTCTTTCGAGCAGTAAGAAAGAAGAAACCAAGAAATCAAAAATATCTATTAGCATTTTAAAATTTCCAATTAAATGGTGCTTATTTATTCTCTAGAAGTGCTTTTAGTTGCCGAATAAAAACTGTGTAATTTCTTATAGATATTGTTACGAATTTTGTATAAAATAATGTAAATAATTTGTATTTGGATGTGCAATGCCTTTATATTACTCTATGCTATATTTATTTCATGTTAAAATTGTAATATTCATAAGCAACGCCGTACCTTACGTGAAAATGGCGATTCAATGGCGATAGAGCCAAGTTGGCATCATTTTGGGCGACCAAGTTGGCAACATTAGTGACCAAATTGGCGAGTTCGGGACCCTCTGGATACTTCTAGAAATTAGTAGAGAAATCTACTAATTTCACGATCTATGACGCGAGCGCATCTTTCCAGAAGTTTCGAACAGTCACTCTAATTTCCACCAGTGAGTAGCGAGTCTGGTTTTGACTAGCGATTAGTGAACTTGCCTTGATCGTGAATAAGCTTATATATACGTGTATTTTTAGATACTGATAATTATGTCTAAGTGCTATTGAAGGAGTGAAATCCTTCTGATATTCATTCTGCGAATTTTGCTGTTGAATGCTGTGTTTCAAGGATTGATTTTCGGCAATAAATTATCATCGCTGTTAAAGAACTTTCTTGTTCTTTGCAACTGATTTTGCATAAAATCCTCGAACCCCGATCTACGTAACAATATACTTTGTGCGTAATTGATTATTGTTTGTATTTTGATATGTTTGATATTTTGATATGTTTGATTTGTTGATTGTATTTTGTTTGGACCCCGATATAACGAGTAACCCCGAATGAACGAACAAAATGTTCAGTTACGATAAATTCGTTATGTTGGTTGCATAGAAACAACAGCAACAATGTTTCCTTTTTAAAAAGATATATCAAGAAAGGAAGATGAAATTGGAGAAAGGTATACGAATTCGTTCTTGTCACTAATAAATTTTCTCAAGTGTTAAAGTAAAGCTAATAAAAATCAAACAAAAAAAAAGAATTATAGAAATCCATCTATCAGCTAAACTAGTGGCTGGCGTTACTTCAGTACGGAAATGATTCTAGTGGTCAAAATCCCGTGGTTGGCTTGTCATGAGTTCGAGCCTAGCCCACTGAAGACCCACCGGGCAGATAGGGCTGATAAATGTTTAATCTGTTGAGTCTCAAACATCCTCCCTTTATGTGGTGTGGAAGTTCTTTGAGAGGGATGATTCAGGTGTCGTCCTCGTCACTTGACCAGAGTTCAAAATTATGAGGTCCGTCACCAATAGCCCTCGTGCAGTCTTATGAGAGAGAGTGAATACTGACGTCGCAATGTTCAGCTACACGAGGGTTTTTGGCGACGGACCTCGTCATTTTGAACCATGGTCAAGTGACGTAGACGACACCTGAATTCTCATCCCTCTCTTAATTACCACACCTCTCCAACAAGACGTTCGAGCTCACGACAGATTTAACGTACATTGCTCCCGTACACGGTGGGTCCAGCGGCACGGGGCTCGAACTCATGACATGTCTGCCACGAGTTCGTTACCTTGGCCACTAGGCTACCACGACCACTCGTTCAGCCTTATAGTGCATGTTAATGTAACTCTCCCTCTTTCTCTCTCTCAAGCTCTGTGGCTGTGGTAGCCAAGTGGTCCAGGTATCGGATCATGGCAGACATGTCATGAATTCGATCCCAGTACCACTAAAGACACGCCGTGAAGTGGCGCGATGCACACATTAAATTAGTCGAGGCTCAAACGTCCTCCCTTTGGTGTGGTGAGGTTTTAGGAGACAGTGGTGTGAGCTCAGGTGTCGTCCTCGTCACTTGACCATGGTTCAAAATGACGAGGTGCGTCTACAAAAGCCCTTGTGTAGCTGAAAAGTGTGACGTTAATATTCACTCTCTCAAGCCCTTGTCATTTCACCATGGTTCAAAATGACGAAATCCGTTGCCAAATGTCCTCGTGTAGATGACCAACCAGTGCGACGTTAATAATCACTCACTCAAGTCCTTGTTCCTCTAATGATAACAGCCATGTTGAGGATAATTTTGAAGTACTCAAGTGGTGATTTGATATACGTGTTCAAGTACCTTCCTCATGGCTAGACTGTGATTTAAGGTATCCGACTACGTTGAAAATGCCATTTTCGGTCAAAAATCGCATTTCCTTTTTATTTTACCATTTTAAAGTTCAAGCAATTAGCTTTCTAAATCTGTCTTTGTTTTGTCTGTGCGATAATTAGAAAAAAAGTTACAGATGTTTAAAATATTTTTACAGCTGTCATTCGAAACCGGAAGTGGTGAAATCGAAACCGGAAGTTGTCTGTTTAACATGCTTTTTACCGATAATTTTTGCAGTTTCAACCCATTATAATTTTATAAACTATTTCTGACAATTTTTTTAATTATTTAATTGATGGGCAACAATTTCGATCTTTTAATTCGACTCTTGCGATTGGCAACATTTGTTTCTTCTGACCTCACATGTTTTTGTTTTGATTTGTGCCTTACGAATTTTGATCCTAAATTTCTTCTAAAAACTTAACTTTTTTCGATTTAATTGTACAATTTTTGATCGTTGATGGTTTCTAGACATTCTGCTTTAAAAAATTCAAGTTATAATGGTTCATAAAACTATAAAAATAACTTCTTGAAAATGCAACAGTGGACTGATAACAGTAGATTGGTAACAAAAACATTGGATGTAGCAAATATTCAAACTTGTAATGAACAAAAACTGGATTCACTGAAGAATTTTTCACAGTGCAAAGAATGTTTTAATGGAACATTAAGAGGTTATGGAATATTTTATTTAAATATTTTGGGAAGTATGTTTTTCTCAATTTGTGTTTCTTCTATTGTTTTGAGAAGAATCTGTACCTGCATGAAGATTACTTGTTTGGACTGACTTCTAATGTGACTTTAAAATGCTCCAAATGTACTTTTATTGTCAATTTTTCAGCTACTAAAAAGCTTAAAAACCAAACTTCAATTAATTTGCAACTTATTTGTGGAATGTGAGTTATTGGAAGATGACATTTGTCTGCGAAAAAGTTACGTGCTAAGCTGAATATGTTATGCCGTATGGCAAAAAGAGCATATAGACTTTGTGAAAGAAATATCTTGGCTGCTGCTACATCAACGGCTAAAGATGTCATGAATGCTGCTGTGTTGGTAGTAAAAAGCATTACAAAATGTTCCAACACGTCAATTGGAGAATGTGGAATATCCGTTGACGACAGATACATGGACATTCTTCCCTAAAAGTTTCTATAGAAACTTTATCCATCGCCACTGGGAAACTTCCAGATTAGGAAATTATGTCTAAGTTTTGTAGAATTCTAAATGTCTAGTCGAACATGCGTGTTCCTGCATTCATCTGGTATTTACTTCAATCATGGAATCTGTTTGTGCGTACAAAATATTTGTGTGATTTTATACCACGAGATCTTAAAACAATGTTGATTTCTATGGTGTGTGATGGTGATTCCCAAGGATACATTTTAGTTAAAGATCTATTTGATGTCAACAGTGTCATAAAATGAGTGCCTAATATACTTCTAAGAAAGAGTGAGTATTCAGCAAAGAAAACTTAGAAAAAGCCAGAAAAACCTCGGTGGGAAAGAAAAACTTTCCAGTGTTATGATTAATAAAATTCAAAACTATTATGGCAGTAACACCAATCACGTCAAAGCTCTGCTAAGTGCGGCATTTTTTCTCGGCTCCATCAGAGAAATACCCATGTATGCACCATGCCCAAATGGAGCTGAGAGCTGGTGTGAGTATCAATGAAGAATAGCCACCGGAAAAAATATATATAAATAAAGGTGTAAGCCTTTCCATGAAACTTTTAAATATTGTTAAACCTGTGTATACAAAGTTGTTTGATAAGCAGTTATTATAAAATTGCCTCCACGGTGTGACACAAATGTAAACAAATCATTTAACGCGTTTTTTTGGCAAATTGTTCTGAAAGAAACTTTTATTGAGCTGAAAACATTTTCTTTGGGTACCCATATTGCTGTCATTATTTTTAACAAAGCTTTTATTTGTTTGTTTGAAAGCTTTTGGCATAAATGCAAATTATTATACACTGCGTGATGACAGATTTCTTGCCATCATTCGCACAGTGACTCGAAACAACATTCTTTGCCTTTTTAAAAATCAGCCAGAAAAAAAATATAGGGCCCAAAGAAAGTTAAAATTTAATAAAATAGCAAGGAGTGGAGGTGTTAAATATAAATCATTAGAGTTTTAGTAATATACTTGTGATATTTTGTTTTGAAATTACATTTATAAAGTTTAAATGCATTTTTCTCAAAACTGTTTTTTTGTAAATTTCTTGATATTTCAAATGTGATATCTAAAGAGCCAATAGAGATACTTGTATGAAATTTTACACAAATGTTATTAATAGTATTATCTAGAGGTTGGACTAGCAGCTAAGAAATTGAACAATTTTTAGTGATTTTATAGTTGGATTTCCTTATAAAAGTATCGAAAATTTGAATGAAATTCATAGGTTGTAGCTTCGATTAGCTATAACTTTTGATTAAAAGAAAATAATTTAAAACTTGTAGCACAACCTCTAGAAATGTGTTTGAAAAATGTGCTGCAGCAATTTTTTTTGTAAAATCTAAATTATTTTTAAAAATAGAGCCTTTGAAAAAATTAAAAAAAATAATTAAAATTTCATTAAAATTTTATTAAAATTTTAAATTTTTGTAAATTTTAATGTATGTATATTATTTATAACTGTGTTTTTTATCATAGTGCAAAAAATGAAATTAAAAATGTAAAATTTTTAGTGAATTTTAGAAAAATAAAAAAATAGGTCTCCGAACGTAGTCGGATACCTTAAAATTGCGTGGATCAGTGATCTTAGCATTGCATATAAAGGCAATACTAACAAAGAATAAATGAATGTTATATAAAAACGTTGTCAGCCCGAAAACACATAATACGTTAACAATCAACAAAGTTGATAACAGCCTTTGTTGAATCTAATTCTTCCAGAACTCGAATATCAACAAACAACTTTAAATAATGAATGAAGCCAACATTGTTTATCAAGAAGTCATTTAAACTGAGTTTCTGTGGAGCATCTCTCGCTGCCGCTGGAAAATATTGAATGAAAAAAGCTAAATGAGAGATGTAAGTTTTTAATTTAAATATTAAATGCTTTTATTTATTATATGTATTGCTTGTGCTTCATATTTCGATTTTAACTTCATAATGAAATGAATGAATTCCAAGGTTTAGAATTGTTGCTTTAAGTTGACAGTACTGTAACAATTTAAATATAATTTTTTTATACCTATAATTAGTACCATGCTTTTATTTAAATGGTTTTGTTAGTTAAAAATTTGATATAGTGGGGAGTGTGATTTGGGATAGGGGAAAACCTCTAGCATAAGATATAAATTTCCTATTTTTCTCTGTTTGAAATATTATTTGAAACTCGCGTATTTTATCAGGACATTTGAAAATTTGGTAAATGTAGATTATAGTCCGTAGGGTTATTTCAAGTGGCCGTGATAATCCATAAATAATGGTCTTCATATTGTTGGTAGCATTGTCGACGCGGGTTCGACGCCTTGTACCACAGAAAACTCGTGTACGAGGACTACTGCACGATAAATCTGCAGAGGCTCTGTCCTGTCGTTGGCGGGGTTTGGAATTTAGGAGAATAGGTGTCGGTTGATAATGGTAAGAAATTACTCGGTCCATCGCCGATAACGAATAACAAATTCAAATTTTACAAAAATATTTTGTGACTTTTTTTTTACATGTTGTTCCTATTAACTATTTATATGTACTGGAGATATCTGTAGTATATCCATGTAAATTTGAATATAACTCTTATCTTACCCTTTATTTTTTTATTGGTATTTGCTCTATCTTTTGTGTACTTTCATTAATTAAAACTTTGCAATTCCTGCTAAAAAAACAAGATATTTTTCAAAAAAATTGCATTCTTAAGAAAATTTTCTTATTTTCAAAAGAAATTGAATGTGGGGATAGTTGTTTCCAAGGTTACTGGTTTGAAACTGTAACATTTTAAGGCTACACAGTGCCTTTTTTCAAAAACAGTTTTTTGAGATAGTAACGGTGAAAATTTGTTTTATATTCAGATAATATTAAATTGATTTTGAAAGTAAAGAGTTATTTATCTTGAATTGAGTTGGAAAATAAATGTAAAATTGTTCAAAAATTGTTCAATTGTTGTTTTTAAATATTTTTTTGACAAAAAATGGAGGTAAAAAATGCATTTTTTCAAAATTTTTTCCGGGAGGAAAAGAGAGCGGGAAGGGGGAGGGTACACCCCGTGACTTGCGACATATCCGTGAAAATGTTAAACGATTGCTAAGGGGGAGCCGTGCTCTTGCTGCTATGGACGAAAGGCGCTTAGGTATTGGTGACATTAAGCTACTCTCTTAACGAACTCATGTGGCGTATTTTCGTAGTTTTTAGCGCGTTTTTCACGTAGTGGAACAAAAACGCTATTAGGACGCAAATTTCGTCTTAGTCTTTGTTCCATATTTTGTCGTACCTTTTTCTCAGCCAATAAGCAACCAAATGACCTCGGGTTTTCGGCATTGGGTCGCATTTGTGCCCTAGATGAGCCGAATCATATTTAAATTTAATCATTTTTAAGTACAGTATTACTTTCTGTAAAAAGTTCATCAGTTGCATTATTGTAAAATACATGTGTAAAACGTGCTAAAATTACTTGGCCATGCCAATGATTGATATCTTGTTATGTAATAAACGTGCCGTTCACAACGAATAAACGCACACAAAATATTACCTTTATATGGCTCTTTCCGTTACGGGAGTATCTGGGTCATTGTGTATATGTCACTGACGTTCGCGCCAGAATCGCTACGGATAGCGTCTTGTAAGCAAACACAGTGACTTCTGCGAGTGATGCATTAAGTTTATATTATTAATTTTTATTTCCGTTGAATCAAAAATTCTGGTCAGATAGCCTAGAACAAATGCAAAAAGAGGAAAAGAGTTTCGTGGGAAAAAAAGAAAAGCAGAACTAACAGCAATTCCTGGCGAAAGTCTATTTATCACCAGGTAGTTCGGTCGCAGCTTTTATCTTTATCCAATAAGTTTTAGTGCTGTACACATCAGAGGCTGCTGCAATCATTGGATCCGATGATGATTAAAAGCCGATTATCTTAACTGGAGACTTTAATGTTAATTTTGTTTCAGAAAAAGCAAAGCCACTCATTGAATTCTTGAAACGGACACTGAATTTGACAATGAATACTGATTCTAGAGAAGGAAAAATAATTTACGGAACCACACGATTGGTGCGTTTTCTCACATTTTCTTGATTGACTACAATCGAGGATTTTTATATCCTACTTCAGTTACCACACACCTATTGCGTCTTTCTTGGAAAATAATGATGCAGAAAATTGAATAAAAATTTTATTTTCATAAAATGAAGTTTGAATTTTATTGGATTAAAGTGTTACTCAGCAGTTTAATATAATTCGATCTATACCTGCATTTACGGCCAACGTCGCCAAAGCAGTTTCACTTCTATCGCGGCGTAATAATATTCTTTAAAAAAATTATATATATATTCTAATTCTTGCACTAAATGGAATAAACAATCATTTACATACTTTTAAAAAATCACGGTTGGAGAAAGTAGTCAGTCGACTTAAGGGGGGAATAGTACCTTGCGGAGTCTTTATATTGCACATTTTGACGTACTTTTTTCCGATTCCTCACTAACCAGTAAATTCTTCTCCTTTTAATATGAGTTTCTTGCAGTTCGTGCAGAAAAGTACAAAGCTTAAAATAAAAGAAAAATTTTGCTGTAAAATTATTACTTTTTTAAATAGCATAACAAATGTGGATACAAAAATAGTAAAAACTAAATAGCTCTCTTTCTGTAACACACAAAGTAACTTTGGGATGACTAAAGGTAGATCCTGTGTTTTTATATAAAATAAAAGCTTAAGAATGCCTGTATTCTTCATACCTCCGATTTTAAATTTAAATCATATTTTAGCATTTTTTTAAAATTAAAAGATTGATTTTAAATCTTTTTTTTTAGAATTTATCACATTACAAAATAAATTCTACTGATCCAATCCCAAAAACTGAGGCATACAGAATGCAGATCTACATTTTACATATAAAATATCGTAGCTCTGAAACCAAAGCTTTCTTTAAATTTTGTAAGAAAGTAAAAAATTCAGAAACTGAGAAAATCAAGTTTAAAGATTTAATTATTTTTTTCCATTAAAATAAATCTTTTTACATTTAAAATGTATCCATTTCATATATTGAGGCTTCTTTTTTCATAAAGTGTTCCTGCCTATTTTGTTTCTCATTCTCAGTGACGTAGAAGCCGTTTCTGTGAGAGTTATAGACAATTTCCCCTCTTGTTATTTATGCCTGAAAATCAGAAATAACAGAAAAATATTTATTTTAAAACCCAGATTTTTCATAATATCTAGGTGATTAGCTAGTTTATCATCATAATATTGATTCATTTCAGACCAATATCAATTGTTGTTTTGTAAGATGCTGATATTTTTGGTCAGTAATTCTAAGCTGTAAAATTGAGTTGTTAACCTCCTCACTTGAGCAGGATTTAAAAGTACGAGGTGAGTCGCCAACAGACCTCTTATTGCTTCTAAGTGCGAGATACTGATGAAACAAATAAAAAATCAAAACATTCCAAACAGAATCTAACGAAAGTTCTGTTTCTTTACATATTTCAAGTATTTTTGACACATTTTTACGTGCTGAGAGCGTAATTTTAATCAGATTTCAACGAGGTTTGCTTTAAAACGTTCTTAATGATGTACATTAATTTTTAAAAATGTTTTTGAAAATCCTATGGCTTTTTAAAATTTTTTTCCTTTTCCTTTCTGTACCGTTAATGTTGTTAAATGTTCTGCGAATGGAAACTGACTTTCAGAAAGCAGATCACTTTTGCTTTGCTGCACAATATTTCCAACAAATATTTTAATTTATAAACAATAATTTTTTAAATGTTATTGTAATGAAATGTTCAGCTTCTTATTTAACCCTTTCAGTGATAAAATAGTATATATACGTCAGTGAGGTGTCTAAGGTGGTATGGACGTATATATAAGAATTGTGTTTTTAGCATCAAATGTGGTAAAGCTGTTTATGCACGCCAGCCTGTAAAGTTTTGTAGGGAGATAGGGCTATCTATTGGAAGCAAAGAGTATTAATATTTTCGTCTTACACCTTAAGTAGAAGCGCCCTAGCAAATATTTTACCGAAAGCTTGTGAATTTACGATAATTCAAGATGGCAATGTGTCGACGAAAACTAGAGTATATACCTGATGAAATCGAGAACGTTTTAACAAACAAGAAATCAATTTTATGATGCAAACAGAGATGATCAAGGCGGCAACAATCACTAAAAAAAGTTTGTTTAGAAAAAAAGAGGAGAAATCTGTTTAACAATAGAAACTTTTAGACAGCCAATATCGAAAATTCCGATATTTTTGGAGCATATTCACTTGTCCTGAATAAAAATTTTAAATAATCTGTGGGGGGAGGGGATTGTCAAAAAAATTTATCATTAACCTAAAAGTTAACCTACCGCTAAAATATTTTAAGTCTGAAGTGTATATTCCATATTATTGCGCGTGTAATCTTATGAATTTACATTCTTAAAAATTAAAATATTAATTTTTTAAACAATTTGAATTTTTTCATAAGCGTTCAAAGAAAATGGCTTCAGTTATCCTTTTTAATCCTTTTGTGGTTTTTTTTGTGCATGTTTGTGTTCAAATCATTTTAAAGCTCTATGAGCACAATCTAAAACACTCCAAACCTATGAAATAAATTTGAATAAATATGTGCCCTATTTCGGAGGAAAATTAAACGAACAAAGTTTTTTGAATGAATTTATTTTAAAATGCACTTATTTTAGACAACCAAGTTTGTGTAGCATTTTAAGATGCAATTTAAATCGTAATAAATAAATAAAATTAAAAATATGAATTCTTTCAATAATAGTTAAACTGCCGGCCATAAAAATGCAACACTCTGAAGGAAGCATGCAAACTATGTGAAATTTATGCCATGCGTTCGCTGCAAAGAAATATGCAAATCATTAGTGCAGACGCACATCACCCATATTGCACCATCTCCTTCAGATCTCAGCTTTCACTGCAGCCTTCGGCACCATAAACTTTTCGGGAAGGGGAGGTGCTGCTTTTTTTTTCAATTTCTACTATTAGCTCACTCTCTATATTTATCGTTCAAATTTTCACTCGTTAATAAAATGAATTTTAAAGCACTCAATTGAGCTTAAATTTTGCATACGCACTTATTTTGGACGACAATACAGTAATTTAATTATAACTAATAAAAATTAAATGATTAAAACTAATTATTCAAAGAATTACAAATACAGCCACGTTGGCATCATTCTCGGCGTTCGTGACCATTTTGGTGTGTCAAAACCTGAAAAGGTCTTTTTCTCACGTTTTAATGTGCCCATTTGAAATTTTCTATACACTTGTTTTGAGTAACAATATGATAATTTAATTATAATTAATTAAAATTATTGACTGAAATTAATTATTTAAGGAATTACAGCCATGTTGACTTCATTTTTAGTGACTTGGATCAAAAAACTACAAGATTTCTTTTTCCCTCACGTTTGAAAGCATTCAGTTGAAATGAAATTTTATATACACGATTGTTTTGGAGGACAATGCGCTATTTTAATGATAATTAATAAAAATTAATTGCCACTTATAATGTAATTCTGTCATATGTATATACATATTTATATTAATTGTCACTATTTAATAAAAAGTAAATAATTTTTTTTTATTGATCTGACTTAAAAAAACTTTTTTATATTACTTGTTTTGGGTATATTACTTGTTTTGGGTTTGAAATGTGTGTGGAATGGAGTTCCACGATAACATTTTCTTGTTCTAGGGTTTCCGCGAAAACACCTTTAAGTTCTAGGGGTTCCGTGAATTGAAAAAGTTTGAAGACCTCTGATGTAGACAAGGTTGGGCTTTAAGTCGATCAAGATCGACTGTTGGATCGCTGACATTTTAGAGTGACCGCCTTTACTAAGACCTAAGAAGCGCATATTAAATGAAACATATTTCTGGAACACTAATGCCATTTAGACTGGAGAATCGGCTTTTTACAATCGTTGTGACTGTGTTTACAAAAGTAAATGATTCGATAAATGTGCAGACCACATGTACCTTCAATGGAAGTGAACGGTGAAACGTTCGCTGTCACTGTCGGGGAAAAAAGTGATCACTGCAGTTCAAGGCGTAGAAATGAATTTTTCCCCATACGACGACGGAACAGGAGAATAAATGTTGATCATTAGCTCTTCGTGCAATAGCGCGGGATAGGCTATGGAATCATCCCACACCTCGCATTACCACAGGATTAGGTTCTCAAGTTGGTGTCATGTCTCACAATGGCGTGGGGGTGAACAATTGTTTCTCCAAACGTCGGTTTCAAATTCATCGGTTCACGCATGTTCTCTGCTCGCTGTAATGAATGCGTCCAAATTCTACGGCCTAGCAGTTGCTTATAGTTTTGTTCAAGCATTCAGCTTGACAATTTTGTGTTTCTTGTGTTTTAGTAATAACAATAGTAATCTGCCACCATTTAAAAGAGGGGGGTACAATACCAAAAACCAGTTTTCTGTATTAAAAGTGTATATTTTCTTTTCTTAACATACAGTTTTAATACAGAATTGTCACACCTATGCCACTGAGTGGACCGCAATATGTAAAATCATTAGAAGTAGCCTGTACCCTAAAAAAGACCACCCACCCCTGGTGTAGAGTGTAAATTAGGATGAAAAATGAAAATCTGAATGAAAGAAAAAAACTCGTGTACGAGGACCTACACGATAAATCTGCTGAGGCTCTGTCCTGTCGTTGGCGGGGTTTGGAATTTAGGAGAATAGGTGTCGGTTGATAATGGTAAGAAATTACTCGGTCCATCGCCGATAACGAATAACAAATTCAAATTTTACAAAAATATTTTGTGACTTTTTTTTTTACATGTTGTTCCTATTAACTATTTATATGTACTGGAGATATCTGTAGTATATCTTATCTATCCATGTAAATTTGAATATAACTCTTATCTTACCCTTTATTTTTTTATTGGTATTTGCTCTATCTTTTGTGTACTTTCATTAATTAAAACTTTGCAATTCCTGCTAAAAAAACAAGATATTTTTTCAAAAAATTGCATTCTTAAGAAAATTTTCTTATTTTCAAAAGAAATTGAATGTGGGGATAGTTGTTTCCAAGGTTACTGGTTTGAAACTGTAACATTTTAAGGCTACACAGTGCCTTTTTTCAAAAACAGTTTTTTGAGATGGTAACGGTGAAAATTTGTTTTATATTCAGATATTAAATTGATTTTGAAAGTAAAGAGTTAGTTTAATCAGCCATTAGTTTACAATATTAAAAAGCTTAGAATTTTTGAAGTTTTTCAAACTTTTGTAAAATGCTCAATTTTTAAAAAAATTTAGTCATTTTAAGTGCTTTATGTTTCTTAGATTATTACAAACAAAGGTTAATATGATTTTGAATATCTGTTCCCTTGTTGATTTGTAATATTTTTTTTCTGGCTGAACCTGAATAAAAAACAATTTTTGAAACAATAATTCGAGAATGTTTTAAAAAAAATAATGGGAGTTCAGAGCCCTAAATCCATACTAGCTTTTATAGAACATACGTTTGGAAATATGTATAAAAAATTTCAAGATCCTATGAGGAACAGAAAAAAAGCCTTAGAGATTATAAAACACTTATACCTTCAAAACTGAAAGTATAAGAAAAATACATTTACAATTTGTAAGGGCATAAAACAAACAAAAAACTCATAAAGCCCATAAAACTTTAATTTTTAATGTGTTATTTTCCAATGTTTTTACATTAAAACATTACTTTAATTAAATGTGTCTAAAGATTTTTTTAATACAAAATATATTTTTACGTAATATGGATAGCATTTTTTACGACAGGTTATTCAGCTTAATCTTAACCTAATATTTTTACAAAATTCTCAAATACAATACCTTTATGTACAAAGTAAAAATGATACTAACTTAAGCTAATAATCGCCAAATCTGTACATAAATTTTTTTTTCATATTTAAATTGGAGCAGTTTAATAATAAGTTTTCATTGCATATCTATAATGTTTTTTTGGTACACCATGGGAATATTCCGGTTTACTGCAATACTTGAATTCAGAATACATGTATTCGGAACTCTTATTGCAGTACCAGCTCAGGGCTAATTTTTTGATACATCATTTACAGTAGTATTCCATCTCTTCAAACATTGTTTCTCTTGGCAACCTGAGAAGGTTTTGGCCATGGCATTTTCTCAACAGGAAAAAATTAATGATAAAGCTTCTAAGTTATATTAACTATTTTTAAAAGAAAAATTGGCCTTGAAATCATTTTTAATTAACTGTGAGAACTCAAGAAACTCAAAACATAATCAAGCTAAAATGATTTTAGTAATGAAAATTGAAAATATAACTGTTTCACACTGAAAGAGTTGATTGTGCTCAAAAATATTTTTAATTAATTCAATTTAAGAGAGGAAAAAAAACTGTAAAATGAAACCAAAACCATAGCTCATAAAACTTCAAATATTTTAAGAAACTGATTTGATAACAAATCTGAAATTTGATAAACCTTTCAATGATACGAACCACAAGAAAATTCAGTAATTATGAAATTTATAGGGTATTGTGCAGTCTTAATTCAGTTCAAAATTAATTCAAGTTTTGTGGCAAGTAATATCGAATCAGAGTTATAATAATTGCAAATTTTGCACCATGTAATATCGAAACCGTATTTTACAAGTACCGCATTATACGTGGGATGCCTGTATGTATAATTAACAGGAACTTGATGGATTATTTGGTTGTAAGGAGGACGGCCTTTAAATAATATCTCCATCCATCACCTAATTCAATAACGGTGGAGAAACTGAATTAATATAAAAACTTGGCACATAATTATGGATAAAATACGTAACATCTCTCTTCTGGTCTATAAACTGAGATACTTATATTCAGCATAGAAATTTTAAACATTTCACTTGTCATTCATCGAGATCGACAAATTAAAGAGCTGGTCTTAATATATTATTAGAAAAAAATCGAATATAAATAAGTTTTCTTTAAAAAAAATAATTATCGTACAAAAAAGCAACATTAGGGAAGATTTTGGAAATTTAATTATTGAATCTAAAATTGTGTTATGTATAACCATTTGTTATTCCATCAAACCAAAATATTTCACATCAGTCATACTATAAGCCAAATGAGCAATTTATCGCCAAGTCTTGACACCTTCCCCGACAGATACACATTACAGATATGATTGATGATAGCTCCTGGGAGTAACGAGTCTTAAGTCCCAAAAGTGACCGCGTGTCCGTCCGTCCGCTCAAACCCACTCTCAGTGCTAGATTAGCCTCACCTTCATTAGTAGCCACTCGTCAATCCCTGTCCCATCAAAGTTCCACCCTTCGTTTGTAATTATAATAGTCTAAGGACAAGGGTCTTGGTGTAATTTTGAGGAAAGTGGTATGTTCTAATGCCTGTACAGAGTTCTACGAGTTTTCAGTTTTATAAGAAACAATGTGTGTGTGTGTGTGTGTGGTGTGGTGTGTGTGTGTGTGTGTGGTGTGTGGTGTGTGTGTGTGTGTGTGTGTGTGTGTGTGTGTGGTGTGTGTGTGTGTGGTGTGTGTGTGGTGTGTTGTGTGTGTGTGTGTGGTGTGTGTGATAATCTATGCTTTGTAATCGACATAACATTTGAAATATAGAATTTTAATTATTTGTATAATTTCAATTAATGTATTTGTTCATTATAATAATTAAAACAAAAAGAACTGAAAAATATTGAATTCGCCTGTTAAGAAAAACAAGATATCAATCATTGGCATGGCCAAGTAATTTTAGCGCGTTTTTCACATGTTGTATTTTACAATAATGCAACTAATGAACTTTTTACTAACAGAAAGTAGTGTACTGTACCACTCCTCTAAATGTATTACTATTGAGCTGAAAAGAAATAATGACACAAATCTGTATCAGCATTATAAAAAAGCAACAAAAAAAAGCAAAATTCAATAAAATGTGTAGGAAAATTCGGGCAAACTATGGGAAAATTTAAATATGATTCGGTTCATCTAGGGCACAAATACGACCCAATGCCGAAAATCCGAGGTCAATTGGTTGCTTATTGGCTGAGAAAAAGGTACGACAAAATATGGAACGAAGACGAAATTTGCGTCCTAATAATGCTTTTCTTCCACTACGTGAAAAACGCGCTAAAAATAAAAGGATATGCTTATACTTTGAATGTAGAATAAATATTCATAATAGAAAAATAAAAATGCTGCTTAATCGGTATAGTGGTCACTGACGCTGTCTGCTGTGTCGTAGGGCCCGAGTTCGAGTCCCGGAAAAGGCATGGAGGTTTGCAGTTGAATAGGGCCTTTGAGGCATGGGGGTACTCTAAATATTCGTCGAGTCACAAATCCTCTCGAGAAGTTGGTGGAAAGGGAAAAAGAGCTGGGAGGTCCTGACCACCTGCAGGATGTTCTCCCTCAAAACTAGGGTGAAACCGAGCCATATCATACTGTCACCTGTTTGGTGCTCAAAGCTACGGCTAACGACAGACATACGTCTAGCCAATTGCCGTGACGAATTTCGTGGGCCTCTGATACCATCAGGCAGGTGGTATTAGCAACAATAGAAAATAAATGATTAAATTATAGAAAAGGAAAATAAGAATAACAACAAAAAGGCAAAATTGAATAATTTGTAGAAATAACGTAATGCTTAATTATGGTTCAAACATTATTTTCCTTGAGAAGGTTAAGATAATTTGTATCTGGAAGCCGAACCAAATCGATGGAATATTTAAAAATAACGAAATAGTATTAATTGTGACTATAAGTGTAAAAAAAGATTTGCAGAGCATTTCGCAAACACATCACTGTTTAACACTAAATACAGAAAACTCCATAAGAGATAAGATCAAGCAGGTTTCTCGGGTAGTAAATCTCATTCTTTAATAAATAAAAAAATAATCACACACATATTCAGAAACATGTACACAGTACGCCTCGAATTGTAACTGTTATTTGACAGATTATTGCTTGTCTGATAATGCTGACTACTATACGTCAAAGGTAGCTGCGGTTCGCAACTGCATCATACACGGTGGTAAGTAACACTAGAAATGTTTTCTGTACACATACATGTAAATAAAGGAATGTTTAGTTCCATTACAATTTTCAAAATGGAATGTTCCTTGCATATAGCTGTAACTAACTGCCATTCAAAATCTATTAATTTCCGTCGGGTGGCAATAATTGAGAAGAAAATTTTTTATAAGAAATCATTGGAAATGTAGAAATGAAAGCCCTCACACTGCCCTGTCCATCTGTACTGTGACGATTCCGGAAAAATAATGAGTTCGAGGAGACTTAAGTTATCCGACTGTGGTTGCGACTTAAAAAAATGGAGATATGTGAATTTTTTTGTTTTTTTAGATTTTTTTAGTACATTTAAAGAAAAATATGCTAAAATTAAGAAGTGAAAAAGAAATTATTATTATTAAAATCGGAAAAAATAGGTAAAAATTGACAAAAAAAAAGCATAAACGCGGCCCATTCTGCACCAAAGGTTTATGATCAAATTTTCAATTTTTTTCAATCTATTGTGTTGCTATATTATTCAATTTTGAAATGACCTTCAGGATAAGATATATTTTAATTTTTACAAAAACTAGAGCACTTTATCTCAGTTACTATATGAAATTGCTAAACAGACAGTGATTATATTCACATAAGGGACTGTAAATTTTGTAATAAAACAGTAATTGATAAACCCGAAGGTTAAAACACTTCTAGTATTATACAGAGAATACACAAAAAATTTCAGTTAATTATTTTCAAAACTTTTTGAGCAATCGCTGACCCTGTTTGAGCAATTCCAAAGAAACACATTTCGAGTAAAACGCGTTTTAATGTGTGACATCTTGGTTAAAGTAATGGCATCTGCTTTTACTAAAACACTTGTAGTTTTTGTTCTAGGGAACGGAAAACGATAAACTTGGTATTTTTATAAAGTTAATAAGATGGCCTATAAAATAAAATCATAAAAGAAATTTGTCAATTTTTGGCAAGATTCACAATTTTAGGGTAGTTAAGGTGTTAAATTATTGATTTATTATGTCTACAGCTATTATTTACAATATTCACAATTTGATACAAGTTATTCAAACAATGGAGTATTTCATTCTACTGAGAACATGTTATTGGTGAAGAAGGCAAGCACAACATCTCTTTTCGAGTGTTTCAAACGAAATATCTCTTCACTCTCTTTGGGTGGGGGTGGTTCCTTCTAACGCCTGGAATTTCACTCGTGGTCCGGCTCACAGATGGCATCCATCCTTTGGTTTCTCATGGTGTCGTCGTGGTGTCAGATGAAAGGATCCCGGAATATTTTAGGGGTGCACGAGTGAATATGAACGGCGTAATGCATAAGGAAGTCGATTTTGCAGCTGCGAGGCCGGAAAGCGTTACAATACATCCCTACGCATTGCTAATGACAACTGGATATTTGTACATTGTTATACTATGGTTTTGGGCACTTTAAAGTATAACCTACATAATATTTATCGATACTTAAAGTTTCAGGAATTGTATTTTTTATGGTTTGTTTTAATAATTATATTATTACTTCACCAACATAGTTAAAGCGGAACTAATTATTTTGCTTTTTGAAACTGCTAATGAGCATATGAATATGATGGCATATTATTAAATATGTATGCTTTTATATTAAAATATAGAAACATTTACTTAAAAAAAATAACAACCACATTTTATAAAAACTTGAAAAAATTGTGTTTGTAGTACATCATATCATGCACACAAAAAGACGAAAACTTAATTATACTTCTAAAAATAATATATATATTCTAATTATTTGGCATATAATTTTTAACTAAATTAAACCTTCATTCTGAACATTTAATTTACGCATCGTAAAAGCAAGAAGCTTTTAATTTTTGTCTACTAAATATAAATCCAGTTCTCTTAACTCTTAGGATTTAAAAATCTGTAAATGGGGGGGGGGGTGTTTATTTGGCACTGAGAGTTTAGTTGCTGGGAAAGAAACTGCGGGACGATACAGAGAGTGCACAGAAAGGACGAAAAACATGAAATTCGATCTGGAAGTCACTTATTAAACAAAATAAAACATTATTTATTAATCCTTCACTTTATGCAACGTACACAGAGAGAATAGAAAAAAATGCTAAGACAGGAAAATAATTTAACGCTATAGTTTATAAGTCATAAAAAAAAGACTTAAGTTACTTTTGTAATTTTCCTCTAAGCAGGAAATATTGGTATCAATTTTAATCGTTTTAAAGGGAGTAAAATTATAAGAGATGTTAATGGATATGGAATAATTAAAAAATTAATAGTTATTTAATACCTGCCGTACTAAAGGATCTTGCATCTTTACCTCATGCAATTAGTGTCCATCGAGTGGTCACGTTAGTCAATTGGTCATGGTCTTAAATTTGTGACCGTCTTGAATCGTTGGTCCAAGTCCCATTGTGGCTGTGGTATCGAAGTGGCCAAGGTAACAGACAAGCAGAGGGAGTGTCGTGAGTTCTATCCAAGTACCGCTGAAGACACGCCGTGTAGAGGCGGTCGATACACGTTAAATATCGAGGCTCAAACTATGTAGTGTGGAAGTTAGGAGAGGGTGGTGCCAGTTCAGGTGTCATCTTCGTCACTTTACCATGGTTCAAAATGAATAGTGGGACGTTAATATTCACTCGTTCGAGTCCTGTTGCAACTGAAAACCCATCACTTGGAAGAGCTGATATGTGTCAAATCTATATAGGATCACGATCGTCATTTTAATCGTCATATTTTTTTTATTGAGAACATTTATAAACCCCTTGCACCACACAACTTATCACACGAGGACTTACAACACAAGGAAGAAAGGATTACAACACAAAAATCCATGCCTACTCCGGGATTTGAACCCAGTTCCTACGGCACAGCAGTCCGCTGACTGCGTCACTAACCACTATACCGGATGAGCGGCTAATCGTCATATTGAACAAGGTGTGGAGGCCGCGGTAGCCTAGTGGTCAAGGTAAGAGACTCGTGGCCGGCATGTCATGAGTTAGAGCCTAGTACCATTGAAAACCTGCCGTGTGGAGAAACGATGACCATTAAATCTGTCAAAGCTCAAACATCCTGCCATTGGTGTGATGTGGTGTCGTCCTTGTCACTTGACCAGGGTCAGAGGTCCATTGCAAAAAGCCTTCGAGTCGTTAATGAGTAATACATTAATATTCATTCACTCACGTGGTGCGGAAGTTTGGTCATTTAGCCGAGACTCAGAACTACAAGGACTTTGAACTACTTTAGAGGGCATTGGTTTGATGAAAATGAAATCAAACAAATGTCATAAATTTTCCTAAATCCGAAATTTCGTGCAATCCTTCCAATAGGTCATGAAAAGTTTTTAAAAAATTGTAGAATCTAAAGGTGCAGTATTCTAGTTTTCAGTATTTAAGTACAATCCAGGTGTCATCCTCGTCACTTAACTGTGGTTCAAAATGACGAGGTGTGTCAATAATAGCACTCGTGTTACTTTGAAGTGCGACGTTTATAAATACTTGTTCACTCATCCATGCTGTTTCCGTCAAGCTCTCGTGGCCGCGGTAGCCAAGTGGTCAAGGTATCGGATCATGGTTGTCATGTCATGAGTTCGATCCCAGTACCACTAAAGACCCACCGTGTAGGGAAGCGATGCACGTTAAATCTGTCGAGAGCTCAAACGTCTTCCCGTTGGTGTGGTAGTTAGGAGGGGAGTGTCAGCTCAGCAGTCGTCCTCGTCACTAGACCATGGTTCAAAATGACGAGGTCCGTCACCAAAAGCCCTCGTGTAGCTGAAACAGTGCGACGTTAATCTTCACTCACTCCGTCAAGCTCTCACTCATCTGCATGATAGAAACTCAAAACGTAATTTATCAGACCACGTTTCTTTTGTCTGTCTTTCAATTCTTGGGTGCCTGAGCGAATTTGATAGAAGTGTTTTCCCTTGCTTTCTGTAGAAAACATACAAGAGTACCTTTAGCATTCCTCGATATTCTTTTTTTACACCATTCTAGCTTACCTAGTGGCAATATTGTGCAGCAAAGGCTCATAGAACTGTCCGACGGTCATGATAAAGTGGTCCCTCAATGTGTGTGCTACAGGATAGCTTAAAACAACTGTTAAACCAAAGGAATGTGATCAAAACTCTAACACAGTTAACTAATATATGCAGAGAAATTACAGTCGAACAATTATTTAATAAATTTCGGATTTAACGAACTATTATCTTTTCTCAATTAAAATGAAGACAATAACCCCTATGTAACGAATAATAAACCTCGAATGATTTATTCAACAGCTGATTTTTTTTAAATTCTTTTTGTCCGGAACAGAATTTCTTTTTGTAGTGATGTGACGCTCCCGTTAACTACCCTGCCGCGGTAGCCGAGTGGTCTAGGCATCGGATCGTGGCTAGCATGTCATGAGTTCGATCCCAGTACCACTGAAGACCCGCCGTGTAGGGGCGTAATGCACGTAAAATCTGTCGTGAGCTGAAACGTCTCCCGTTGGTGTGTGTGGTAGTTAGGAGAAGGGTGCCAACTCAGGTGTCGTCCGCGTCACTTGACTATGGTTCAAAATTACGCGGACCGTCCCCAAAAACCCTCGTGTAGCTGAACAGTGGGACGTTAATATTCCCTCACTCACCCCCCCCCCCTCCGTTAACTACCCTTAAGTTCATTTAAGTTAACTTTCATAATACCCAGATTCGTCTATTGAACTTCTAGTCCACATCACGCAGTGAGTTACTCTAGTCAATTAAATTCAAAGATAACGCTACACAATTAATCTCCATTCTGTGTATTTTAAATAATTTAGTTTATTAGTTACAAGTTTAAACGTAACATTACAAATTTAAGAATTAAATTAAACCAGAATAAGAATTAAGAAACTGGCACTTATCTGAAACAGAGGCTGTGGAATGGGTGGTGGCTGCGTGTTCTCTAACTGCAGATATTTCACAGCATTTGGGGTTCTGGAAAAAAAATGAAAAAAAGGTCTCGAAAAGGACGCTGGATGTCACTGGGAAATGGAACGCGAAGCGTTCCTCCATCACACATCTGGATCGTTGATTGTGACCTGATGTTGGGGGCCTTGGTTATAGAGTAGTTTCTGATTGGTTGGGTGTACGAAGCACGGAGGCGTGGCTATAGGAACTGTTTCGGAAAGATCCGAGTAGGCAAGATATATATATATGACCTTGAGTTCTATTGAGTGGCTTGGCTGCCATTGGCTGATGGGTCTTTGTGAGTAGGCACTCGATTGGTTGCACTGAAACGTTGGAACTAGAGAAATGGGTGGGATCTAGAGAAGCTAGCCTGTGTGGGAAATGCAAGAGAATTGAACTAGAAAAAAATTAAAATAAAAATTAGCTAAGGTCACTCACCACCGGTAAGTGAGTAGGCTGATTGCTAGGGGGGATTATAAGAATCCAGGAGAATTCTCCTGGATCTTTTAATAGGTGGAGGGTCTAAAAGAAAGAGAGAAAAAGGTCTCTAAAACTGTCGCGCGGCGCCTTTTAAGGGAGGACACATCACTCCAGTTATTCTTCCGCGTACTCTTTGACAACATTTCCTATTGGTCAGCCCTAAGGTGCAAAGTTACAATTTAAATAAATGTATGAGGCTAATCACCCTGAGTTCCGGGAACTGCACCCCAGTCTAAAGGATTTCAACAATATCCTGTAAACAGGGGAACATACAATTACAAAAAGACCATCCATGCCAGCTCCCATCAGTAGGCAGCACATTTTGAAGGGAAAAGGTGCAGACCATTATCAGACTTAACAGGTACAAAAGAATCATGAATGTAACCTATCGTGAGAGTTTTGAATAGGACAGGAAATCCTTTCTTATCAACCCACTCCATGCAAGGATGTCTTAAGATTTTTATTATGTTATATTTGATGACGGACTGCCTACCTGT
>BMAO01015894.1:0-23589 GCA_019973975.1 Trichonephila clavata
TTTGTAAGGAAAAGGCCCTACAAGACGGCACTTTCAGCGATGGTTACTTCCCCTTTTCTGTCACTGATTGAGAGTATCAAACATCGGAGGACAAAAGAAACCATAGAGTTGTTGGTCTCCCGCTGACCAAGGAAAGTTCGCGGCTTAGAAAGTCCCTAAATGCAAAGAGTCTCCCTTTCTTAGGGAAACATGTTTTTCCCAATGTAGTAATTACGTATGATTTCAATTCAAGAAAATTCAAACAATTTATTTATTTTATTTTTTAAAAAAAGAAATTATTTCCTAATAATTTAAGCTGTTTTACACCTAGATTTCCACTTTAATATTATTAAAACATTGAGAGAAATAGCACAAAATAATGATGATAATATAAATCATTGCATAAAAAAATTAAACGCTTATTTCATTGTAGCCAAAGGTACAATAAACTAAACCAAATTTAATTGATTTTGCTCATGTAAAATTTATTTATATTTTGATTTTCCGTAAATTCATTAAAATAGATATAAAGTTTTTTAAGTTTAATTTTAGTTCTTTTAAATGCAGGAATTTGGTACACACCTGGAGTTAAAACTTAAAATAATCAAATTAGAAATAAGAAGTAAATAATGATTCATCACATAAATTGCACATAATTATAATCAATAATACAAAATAAAAAGCAAAATTGTTGAACCTGTCTCTTTATGTTATAATGTAAAATTCAGACTTTCTCAAATCGATAATGAAGTAAGTTTAAAAACTCTTATAAGTATCCACAGTATCTGTACGATAATAAACATATCATCATTAATCAACAATGCTTTTTTGGAAACTTCATTTTTACTCAATTTATAATTGTTTTTCTCTCTTATAATATGTCAGTAAAATCTTAAGATTTTTCTTACATATCTTTTATAAAGGAATGATATAGATTTGATGCATAATTGTCATTTTTTATTGTTCCATAATCCATTATATTATGATACAATAGAATTCATATTACTCAATAAATCCTAAGACTAGGTCTAAATTTTATTTTATACATATCAAGCCTTTTTGAATACTAAAATTTTATTTTATTTTGATCTAATTCTACCTATATATGCTGAAAGTTATGATACAACATTTATTGTGGCAAATAAATGAAATGAATAGCAGGTAGGTGTTTCGCGTTAAGCTATAAAATGTGAACATCCTAAGGCTATAAATGTTGCCACTTGTTAAATAGTGACACATTATAGTCTCCTCGTGTTTTTATTAAAAAATTATCCCGATTAGGGGTTTCCATCGTGTAGTAGAGTTGCTATGCATTAAATGAAAATCCTTACGTTGCCGTGATGTGGAAATTAGAAGTGGGGGCTCTAGCTCGGCTATTGTTCTCGCTACTTGATAGTCATTTAAATTACGAGGACCGTCTCATTACTTTGTATATTACGTTACTTGTAAAATAAATATTAATAATTAATCAATTTATACCTACATGTTTCTAAGAATAAATTAAAATTTTTTCCAACGGTAACAAATGTTTTCATTAGTAAAAAAAGGAAACGCTTTGAATTTTTAGAATACTTGATAGTAAAACGCAAACAATAAGCTGATATCAAAGACAAAATATTATGACTACAAATATTTTTAAGTTGCTGAGGAGCTTCATGTATCTCGGTAAACTTGTTTATATATTAGGAATATATTATTTTTATTTGTACTTAATTGTTTTTTTTGCGAGTAATGACAGCATACTGGGGCTTCAAAATTTTTTCACCTTTCGTACAAAAAAGTTATATTCTTAGCCTTTGTGTATAACCCTTACTTTTTATTTAAAATTCAATAGAATTGCATAATATTACTTAAATTCTAAGATTATTGCTCTGATTTTTGTGCGATAGTGAACTTATTTTTGTGTGTGATTTTGTGCATAAGATAAAGAGTCCTACTTAACCAACTCTTTCGATCAACATTCAAAATAATTACAAAACCTTTCCTTCTCAACGCACTCTCCTCAGTCGGGTTACAGATAACTGACAACAATTTACTTTCTTTGATCTTCAAAACGAAGGAAGCATCAAACATCGCTATTTCGCCCCCTCCCCTCTCGTCCCCTAAGAGACTGTGCGTGTGGGAAAGGGGTCATTTTCATTTTATCTCTCAAAATGTAATACAATATCAGTTCTCCGAACGGTTATTTTCATTCTCCTGCTAAGTTTGCAAAGCGGAAGAGGCCTTCTTTTAAATTGGTCAGCATAGATTCTATTTATCCTATGTCCGACAATTTAATAGAAAAGGAAAGAAAGAAGCATTCTTTATCAATATAAAAGCACTTAAAACTTGCTTTTCATGCTTATTTACAAGAGCCCTGATTTTGTATTTAGAGTTTCAAACATTCTGTAGCCGTTTAAAGGAATGTTCGGGGAGCGCACCCCAGCATTCCTTTCTTTGTACTATCCTACATAAAAAGTAACTCACGAATAATAAGCGTGTGCGCAGGGGAAGAAACATAACGAACACATGTTTTTTTATTTCAATATAACTATTTTGTTAGACTACATTCTAAAAATATTTACTTTCAGATCGATTTTAGAGCATTTTTGCAAAATGTTTCGTAATTATTATTATAAAAAAAATTTGCTATTGTTTCTTACAAAAAAAAAAAAAACTTTAAGTTTTGAAAAATCAGGAAATCTAACACTATTGAACTTCCAAAGTATAATATATAACACAAGCAAAAATGTCATTCGTACTTCTAAGGTTTTTGTATAAATCAGGGTATTTTTCTTATGCTGAAGAACTTGTAATATTCGTCGCCTACAAAATTGAAAGAAAATTTATTGGAATTAATAGTTTTTGCTTCAAATACTCAACTTTTATACATCAATTGTCATAATAAAAAATGTCGATGTTGGTCTCTGCATTTTATAAATAAATTCGAAGGGACTTAAATGGATAGTTTTAAAAAATGTATCACAAATATTTCTGTGAGTTTTTGTTGCAAATATCTTAATTTTGTTGTTTATACACGATTAAAAAAGGGTTTTTTTTATGTTTCGATATAATTTTTTTTTAAAAATTGTTTTTAGTCAAACTGATCGGACGAGAACCGGTGTTTTCAGCATGGTATGGCCATTGGCTAAAAATTGTTTTTTTTTTTTATTAAGTATAATGTAAGATAACAGTAAAAATGCGTTTCTGTACAGCGATACATTGTGTAATTATGCACAAATTTTCATCAAAAACTGAATGCAAAAATTGCTTTAAAATCTCTACAAATATATTTTTAAGTAGTTTTGCAGGTACGAAAATTAATAAAATTGTAGAACTGAAGTATTTTTAAATCTGACAGATTCATAGCTATTAGTGTATTAGTTAAAAAAATATACTTTATAAAAATATGTAATTATATTCTTTAGTATGAAAAAAATAAAGTAAAAATCATTTAAAAAATCACCAGTTAAAGTTATAGAGCTTTTTTGAATAAACTTTGAAAATAACGTTTTTATGTAACGTATATTTCTTAATAATACTAATGTATATAATTATTTGCATAATAAAGTAAAGGGATATTAGAAATTAAAAATTTATTTCCATATAATTAAATATTGTTTAAGTTCAACATGTTAAAATACGAAATATTATACAGTTAATAACAAAATAAATTTTATTCTAGGTTAGAAATTTTTATACAATAAAAATTGAGGTTATAGAATTATTTATTACAAAAAGGTAATATAGGTATGTATTATAAGCAAAATTATTTAAAAAAGATAAAATGGTGTAATAGTAAAATGATTTTACAGATATTTGTATAGTTTTATGCGTACGAATGTAAACAAATCAAAGTAATAAAAATTATCTAGCTGAAGCAAAAGGAACAGATTTAGGAAATATATAATGTACTATAACGATTTTAATTAACGTGGGACTATAATGATTTAATTATTTTTTATTACGAAATATTCAAATTTATAGAAGAAAATCGTTATTCATTTCATTAGTTTTCTTAACACAAAATATATATAAGGAAATATACAAAATGTACAAATTATTTTCAAAAATTCAATGACATATTTCAGATGCCCTAAAACAAAACAAGAATTAAAATACTGTTATTGGATATGATACAAATTTTTAAAAAATACATAAACTGGAATCGTTTTCTAAATGAGCTAGAACTTTCTAAATCTCTTCAGTGGTAAATCCACTTTTACATTTAGGCATTTTTTAAAAAAAAGAAATCAAGTTATATTAAAATGAAATTAATTTTAAATGAAATGATTAAGTAATCGAGATGACAAAATCGCTTACAAAAATAACTATGCGCTCACTGCTAGTAAGAACTTGAGCATAAGGGAAAAAAGAGGGATATCTAGTTAAGGGCGAAAGAGGGTATTCTATTCCCCTCCCTTCTGAATACAAAAGAAACCAGTCAAGCTACTGATGGTTCAGGACTGTAATAGGACCCATGCTGATTTGAAGGCTGTTTAGAGGGGAAAGCAGTGCGTGACCGATAGATCGGCCAGAGCCGTCTTTTAAGGGTATGTTCCTTCTGGCCGCTAGATCGGCCAGCCGTCCTCAAAAGGTTAATACACTACTGGCCACCGTAAATGCAACACCAAGAAAGACAAGAGATAGCACAACAAAATTTATTTTGTAGGTAACATGTTGACCAAGTATCAAATGATTAAATTTATAGTCTTCTGTGAAGTGTGGTTCCTTCCAGAATCAGTAGCCAGAGTAACTGTCATTGTTAGAGATCACCGCTGATACACGCCTCGGCATTGATTCAAAGATACTTTAGATGTGTTCTTGGTGTAAAGCAGACCAAGCAGCTTTCACACGTTTTAAAAGTTTATTTGGTTTGGCAGCTGGTAGTGTAATCTGGGTCAATCGTTGAATAACCACGGACCACATGTTTTCTATCGGCGAAAGATCCGGAGAGAGAGCCGGCCAGGGAAGCAATTCAATCTGGTGATTGACGAAGAACCTTTGAGCAATGCGTGCCACGTGTGGTCACTCATTATACTGTTGAAGTAAGGCTGTGGCCAAGCCCTGAATGTAAGGAAGGACAACTGGCTCCAATACCTCGGAGATGTAGCGCTAGCTGTTTAAAGTACCGGCAATGCGTACTAGAAGAGTGCGAGAGTGATATACAATACAGCCCCATACCATAATACCCGGTGCAGGACCAGTGTGGCGGTGCATAACGCAGCTGTTCAGCATCCTCTCTCCACGGTGTCTCCAGACTCGAATCCGACCATCGTGGTGTTGCAGACAGATGCGTGACTCGTCAGTAAAGACAACTTCATTCCATTCTGCCACCCACATCCTTCTTTCATCCCACCATTGGTGGCGGAGACGTCTGTGGCTCTGCGTCAAGGGTAGACCAAGTAATGGACGTAATGCGGACAGAACACTCTGCTGTTAACGGCCTCGAATGCTACGCGCAGACACTGAATGATGCATTACAGACTCAAGGTGCTGAGTTATGGTTCGTGATGTGCCTGAGCGATCCGTCACTGCCATGCGCACAATTTGCCTATCCTCACGTGAAGTGGTGCATTGAGGTGGATGCGATCGGTCCGTCGTACCCTCCTGTATCCAACGGTCACATATCTGCATTACAGTTTTTTTGTTTCGTACAACACGACTACCGATTTCCCTGAAAGAGAATCCACAATCACGTTATTCCACTCTCCTTCCTCTGTCGAACTCGGATACTTGATCAAAAGCTGAT
Organism: Trichonephila clavata; assembly: GCA_019973975.1. Taxonomy (NCBI): domain Eukaryota; kingdom Metazoa; phylum Arthropoda; class Arachnida; order Araneae; family Nephilidae; genus Trichonephila; species Trichonephila clavata. The sequence continues at coordinate 5,711 of BMAO01015894.1, forward strand.
CGCTGTTTTCTACGAGACATAATTGATCGCTTTACTGCAAAAACCACAAGAGAAAAACACAATTGCCGAACTTGAAATCGTCGAAATCTCCAAGCCTTAAACAGCGCTTTGAGGTGGCGCCACAGGCGTGCGTGTGTGTGGCTACGCTGAAATTCTAAGCATTTGCATATCGCACCTCCACTAATGTATGTTGTAAATTTCATGTTATTTGCGTACTTCCTTCAGGGTGTTGCATTTACGGTGGCCAGAAGTGTATTTGAATGTCCCTTCCCAAAGACTTGGTTTAGTTCTTTTGTAAAAATAAATAAATATTCGGTGGAATTTTGGGGAAAAAACTTTTTTTAACGGGTAGTTTGCAATTAAATCAAGTATTCTTAATGTTGCCTAAGAAAAAATTAATTATTTCAGCGCACTAAGCTTTAATACAGGTTGTATATAAATTAGTTGGCAAAATACGTAAGTTAAGAACTTCCAAAACATTAAATGAAATTGACCCGTTAAAAGTCATACTAGAAGTTACATATCGTCATTTTATTTAAAGAGAGCAAAAGAAGAATTTGGGGGTCAGTTGGAAAATGCTCATGTAATTATAAAAATGTGGTTGTGAATCTTTATAGACCAAAGAGCCATTCTTTGCAAATAAGTGTTTAATAAGGTTTAGATATGCCGTCAAATAATTGTGACATGCGATTAAGGGGAAAATATTAAAACTAAATACTAAGTACTCAAAACTCTTTATTTACAACGAAAAAATACCTTTTTTACTGTATAGTTGTAAATGTTTTAGTTATAAATGCGATTAAAATTAAAGTAACATTAATATGACTTTTGTTGTTGCAGATTGGATGACAAATAACTTATAAACTTAATATGTTACTTTTAGTATAGAATGTATTCTGAATGGGAGTCATCTGCCAAATGGTTTGTAAGCAAATAATTATTTTTGTCGCGCATCACTTTTTTGGTAAGAGAATTTCTGATTTGTCTCAAAATGCCGTTTTACAGATGGTATTCTACATACCAATGTTCCAGAACATAAAACACACACCGCTTTGTCGTCTTTAATAATCCTGCCATATTTCTAGATCCATCCTTTGAAATTTCCTGTTACACTTAAAAAATTGCAATTTTGTGTTCTTTTAGTGAACTAACCTTATTAAATAACAGTCAAAAATCGTAAATATAACACAAACAAACTTTAAAATACAGTTGCGTTGGCGAAATTGTTTATGCTATGTGTAGACAAATTTTGCATCATAAGCAAATAAAGTCCTAGACGCTCGCGCATAAGGCCGTAGCTAAGAGTGAGTGAGAGAATATTAACGTCGCATTGATTAGCAACACGAGGGCTTTTGGCGACGGTCCGCGTAATTTTGAACCATGGTCAAGTGACTCGGACGATACCTGAGCTGGCACCCCCTCTCCTAACTACCACACCACACCAACGGGAGGAGGTTTGAGCTCTCGGCAGATTTTACGTGCATGGCTCCCCTACACGGAGGATCTTTAGTGGTACTAGAATCGAACTCATGGCACGTTAGCCATGATCCGATGCCTAGACCACTCGGCCACCGCGGCCACGCAGTAGCTAAGAGATAATAACAAATGATTGTGCTCCTCGCGACTGATCACTCACATTTGTCAGTAATATTTCATAGTGAATTTTGTTATTTTGAAATAAATTGCGAACCATTTTCATTGCTGGTGTGCCCAGAATATTGTGTCGCATGCCGTTGATGGAGCGCGTGTCACTGGATCGCCTTTCGAATTTAAAAATTACCTTTTCTTCTGTGCATTACATGGTTAAATTTATAACATAAGAATGAATAAAAATTGCAAATTGATGTACATTTTATGAAGTACTAGGATTACCTATTCATTAAACTTTCTCATTGCTATTAGGTGTTTAGGACAGTTATCAATTTAAATATTTTCTGTCATGTGATACATTGCGTAAATTCGTAATAAATACATATGATAATGCACACAGTCACATGATACATATGATCACGGGTTATTTATTGAATAAAAATGGCATCAGACAGGAAATTGCTATTCTTTTTTTGTAAAATATGAGTTATAACATCAATGTTTTTTATTTAGAAACGATTTTTTTTAAAAAATGTTTTCAAAAAAATTATTTTACTTACACATGTGATTTTAAGTCACGTCCATTTTATTTACATGTGTGAATTAGTGTTGCTTAGAAATATACACATCCTTAAAATAGTCTACAAAAAATCAAAAAATTGGTAACAGCTAAGTTCTTGAAGTCACTGATTGGAAAAACGTGATTATACGCGTTTATGAGACTATCGCGTCACAAATTTTGCCTATTGATAACATGTTTTTCATCTTTCTCTTAACCAATACGTTTGTTTGTTTTATCAAATATTTTGTTGATAGAGAGAACAGCTTCTTAATTTTAAAATATATTTAAATTCTGTGCATCAAAGTAACTTTTTTAATAAAATGTTAGAAACAAAAGGTATATGAAACATGTAATACAACTAAAACTATTAACTAGATATATCTGAATAATACTGTACAAAATATTTCAGCATTTGTTAGGATATATTTTTTTTAAATTGTTTTAAGCATAAATGTTAGCATTTTTGTTTTCAACAGCACTGCATAGATCGTATTCACACAGTTATTTCTTTTGTTTCATAATCTTCCGTATACCTCCTGGGATTAATCAAATGCATTACTGCGCTTTTGAAAATTATTTGTTAAAATTATTTGAAAATTTGTGTAACGACCTTTGCAGTACAAAATAGATCCATCCTTAGAAAGTAATTTATTTAGAATAGAATATATATACAAATTTTAGGTTTGTACAGAATGAACCTTATTTTAAAAATTTACATTAAAATTTTTTTTTTAAAAAGTAAAAGTAAAAAAAAAAAAAATAGTGATGAAGTAAATAAAAAATTATTAAATAAGTTTAAAAAAAGTTTAAGTTTTCAAAATAAAGCGGTAATTTGAGTAAATCAATATATTTTATTATTCTATTACAGGTATGGGGAATTATTTTGGATTGAAGACTACATTGTAAAAGCTGGTGATACTGGCGGGCCGCACTTTTGTTTTAAATGATTATCTTCATAAGAATTATACTTATGGTAAAAACATTTTCATAAAAATAGATAAATATAAGTGGAATAAAATAGTAGTAGGATAAATATATATGTTAAATAACATAGTAGTAGGATAAATATATAAGTTAAATAACATAGTAGTAGAGGATAAATATATAAGCTAAATAAAATAGTAGTAGAGAGAGTTTTATAACTTTTATTTTACTAATTTCATATCATCTATAGTCGCACTCATATTTAATTTTAACTTTCAGTTTAATGAGACAAATATAATCTTACTCTTATATTTTTTTTTATATCAGGAATGAGATTGCTGGGTGAAATTATCATCACAGTTTTCAGCCAATTTCCATCCATATTTACTCTTGTCTCCATGCATGAAAACTTTGCTCACTAAATTATGTAAACCAATGTAGAAAATATTTTCTCTTTGTTTTATTTTCTGATAGTTTTGGCGGCCCTCAAAAACTCTGTTCTTTACTAGTATATCAGCTACACAAAATTCAGCTGTTGTGATAATAGAGTTTAGAACAGTTTATATTGTTGTTGTTGCTCATCCCCATGCCTAGCCAAGCTAAAGTCCATGATACCATTCGCTCTCAAAAAGTCCAACTCCATTAGAGGCACTTCATATAGATCTTGTTTTGTAAGCCCCTGACAGTCAAGAATGTGTTCTGGAGATGCCTGGAAGGCAGAACACCTAACACAAGCAGGAAAAACTTTGTCTCCATCTTTAAACTTCAAAGTTCGTGGGTGGCCACTCCGGAAACAAAATAAAATAGTTTGTTCCTGCCTGCTGCATTGAAGGGAAAGAGGGGCGTTTAGCCTCATACCAGTGATGAGTAGGAGGAATAGGTGATAGCTTGTTGTTAATATAGGTGGAGTACAGTTCTGAATAGGTGAGAGGGGCTAAGTTCCTAGTGTGAGCTGAGCTGAGCATTGACATATTTACAGTTTATGTAGATCAAGGGAGTCAATCTCAAATGTTAACTGGCGTCGAGCAAACAAGGTATAACATTAAGTTAGCTGGAAAAAAAACTTATAGAAACGTGGGTTTATTTTGAATGTACATTCTATTAACTTATATTAAAGAACAACTAAAATTTAATGTTTGCGTCCTTACAGTTGACATCTCTTACGTGCTACTATCTTCCCCATTTCAGGAGAAATTTGGTTCGCAGAGATTACTTTCAAAACTGAGTAGGGGGGGGGGGTGAGTACTGTTAATATTATTTCCAACATGGAGCTTATTTCCTTGCATAACTGAAAATAACTGCTTGTACCGATAAGTACTTCCAAACATGGAAATAACTTCACATGCGAATTTTAGAGTATTTTGAAACGTGGAGGGAAATATTTGTAAAATTCGATCGCATGCACTTCAATGAGTTTTGACTTCAAATTTGAGTCGCACTGAATCAGGATCAACTTCATTTGCATATGTCTGGGTACTGAGTCTATATTTATTGAAAAAATTGTAGATAATAAACAAAATGTGTCTTCTAAATAATTAAAATCTTTAAATCGTGTTTCAAATTCAGTTCTAAGGTTTGAAATTTTTTTCTGCGTACTTGTGATATGATGCAGTATCATCTAAGCTTGGTTTAATTAAGAACCTGGTTTAATTAAGTTTGGTTATTCTGCACTAAGTTACCTTTCCCAAAGATTATAAACTATTGTGTGCTTATACACTATCTGGTCAAAAGTATCCGGACACCCAGTGGTATGGACTTAGAGCGTCCTGAGGCACATATTAATATGCTGTTGGTCCCCCTTTTGCATGGATGACAGCCTGCACACGTTTCGGAAGACTTTCCACCAATTTTTGATAGGTGACCATAGGAATTGCCTTCCAGGCGTCCATCACAGCTGAAGTGAGTACTTGCAGTGAGGATGGTCGATTTGGATGGCTACGTAATCTGCGCTCTAATTCATCCCAAAGGTGTTCTATGGGATTTAAATCGGGGTTTTGAGAAGGCCACTCTAGTTTTTGAACACCCATTTCGTCAAACCACGCCTGTGCAAGCCTCGATGTGTGAATGGAGCAGTTATCCTACTGGAAGAGAAATGGGCCTTCCCCGAAATATTGCCATAGAGTTGTGAGTGCAGCATTGTCCAGAATGTCCACATACATCTCAGAGTTCATATTTCCAATCACAGGAACTAACGGACGCAGGCCAAACCACGAGAAACACCCCCACACCATTATGCTTCCACCACCAAACTTAACAGTCGGCACAATTCAGTCACTGAAGAAACGTTGGCGGGGCATCCGCCAAATCCAGACGCGTCCATCCGACTGCAAGACTGTAAAGCGAGATTCATCACTCCAAAGAATCGTTTTCCACATTTCCACAGTCCAATGGCGGTGAGCTCTACACCATTGCAATCGATGCTTCGCATTCTGTGGAGTAATATTTGGCTTGTGAGTGGTTGCACGATCCTGGAATCCCAAGTTTTTTAACTCTCGACGGGCAGTCCTGCTGCTAACACTAATTCCTTGTGAACTTCGGAACTCCTGAGAAATTTTCACCAACGAGGACTTGCGATTTTGTTTCACTACCCATTTCAGAGTTCTGCGGCTGCGTTCACCAAGTATTTTCGGCTTACCGGTTCGTTTTCCTGCCGTTTCACTGCCTCGACGTTTCCAACTCACAATTACATCACTCACAGTGGATTTAGGCTTCTGTAGAATGTCCGTATTCTCACGAACTGATTTCCCACAAAGGTGGCATCCCACTCTACTGCCACGATCAAACTCACTAAGCTCCTTTGACTTAATCATTGACTCACAAATGCACAAAGACAATCTGACAAACCACTACCAACACTTTTATAGCTTTCAGTTACGTATAAAATTGCGTCACTCACCAGAACCACTTTTTGAAGAGGTGTCCGGATACTTTTGGCCAGATAGTGTATATTGCCCTGGGTGAAAAAATGATCGTTTTGGACCATATGCGGCCCGGGGGTCGCGAGTTTGACACCCCTGATGTAGACAGTATATGATTTGTACGTTTCACTATTTGTATTAATTGAGTTTCTCAAAATAGGAGCGTTAAAATATCCTCTTTAATACTTAGGCAAATAAAGGAATTTAAATAATTATTTTAAGCCCATGCAGGTCACATCCTTTTCAAATTAAGTTTAGTATGTTAACTGTCAAGTTTCCCTAAGTTCAGTAATTCTCTTCTAATTAACTCTTAACTGAATCAAATAACTTCAGGAGAAATGACAAATTATTAACTGGCCTGTAAAACTAGCATGGTGAATTATAAATATCAAGAGAATGTGTCTAGACGCCAAAAATATCAGGGAAATACATTGATAAAAACGAAATTAAGGTATTTGAAAAGATTAAAACATGCTGTAACGCATATCAGATAAATTTATTATAAGAAGAATGGATCTTACTATCAGCCATTGCATACAAAATTAAAACAAAATATTTCTCGGTACAAGCAAAAAAGTAGATACATCAAGACACTAAAAAATATAAAAATTATTTTCGTTAATCAAAAGTAAATATTATTTTTGTAGAATTTCAGCATTACTAAGTTTAAATATAAAGAAATTAAATGATATACATTTTAACGTTGAGGAAGAAATTAATTTATTTTAAAATAGAGATTGAAAAACAATATTTTGCTGTAAAATAACATTTTATTTTGAAGTAAATCGTCAAAAAGATAATAAGAAACCGACTTTAATTAAATACTGAATGGCAATTTAACACCACTTGATAAAGTTTCTCTTTTATTACACATACAATTTTTTCCCTTGCGAAAAATACTTTAATCTTAATGTAAGAAAACAATAATTTTAAAAGCATATATTAAATAAATTATAAGTGTTTGGATAAAGTAAATGTATTGTTTATGTAGAATTTAATTGTGAATATATATATATATATAGTTTGATTCAATGTACGGATTTTTATTTATTTCTTTTTTTCTTTTGTAGTATCCACCATTCCCTATCAGGAAAACCAGAGAGCCATGATTCAAAAAAATAAAATCTGTTCTTGGACAAAATAAATGTTTTATGAAAGTTCCGACTGAATTTTTGACTGAAGCTTTGTGGATCTTAAATTAGCGATTTCTGATTACTTTGAGAACATATATCGGATTCATTTCAAGGAGATCAAACAACTGAAAATTCAATTGTTTTATTCAGACTTTGTAAAAAGTTTTTTCTTATAGGAAAACAAGAAAAAAAGACTAACATGCTTAAAGATTTAAATTAAAAGCGGTATTTCTACTACATGTTATTTACTTATACAATTATCGATATATAATCAATAATTGTCAGTGATGAATTTTTCAAATTATTTCATAAAAATTATTTAAAATATCTCGAAATTTAATGTAAGTTCCACTTGTATGTAACGGAATTTTGAACTTGATTTTTACCTAGTTTAAAAGGTCAGATTAATTCAAAATTTTGCGCACTTGTCAAAGACCGATGATAATACAATAATTTCAGAATTTTTTTCCATTGTCTTTATCTGAAACGTCAGGAAAAATAATATCCAGATTTGAAGACAATTCCATATACCACTTCCAGATTTGGCAAATTATTGCATAAACCATTTTCACATTTGACGATTTATTGCATATACCATTTTCAGATTTCATGACTATTTCCAGATTTAGCGACTAAAAGATTAAGGTTTAACTCTAAAAGTGAATACACTTGGGGTTAATACAAATGAAACAAACAAAAAAGTGTTCTTTATTTGAGAATGGGGGGGGGGGGGCTTCAGGAATTTCTTAACATATTATAAATATTTTCCAGAAAATGAAAAGAAAGAAACCCTCGTGCATGGGGGAAAATAATTTATGTTCTAACCGCTAAGTATTTTTTTTTATTTTTAAAAAGGAATACGATTAGAAGTGATGATACGAATTAACATTTTTACATTACGTTTAAAAGGTGATAATGCGACTGACACTTAATATTACCATGTTTTTATCAACTCGCTTTCTTCTATGTCTGTCCCGGTAGAGTTTTGTAATTGATTTTAAACTGACTTCCGGATGAGCTAGATACTTTAGAGCATAGCTCAAAAAAGGATGACAATGCATGAAAATGTGAAAAAAGAAGAAAAAAAAAACAAAAATGAGAAATTTTTTTTATACTTTTTAGTCTTTTATGAAAACACGGTACACAATTTTGTTCTAATTCGAACTTTTCTTTCTTAACACACTTTTATTAGTTTGACCTGTATCTATAGCGAAGGAATTTTTGAAATATAAGGATACAGGACTCACCTGAGGCTCCATAAGTGGAGAGAATAAATACCCTTCAGACCCGTTAATTAATATTCATTGAAAAGAGCAAGACTGATTCCACCAGCCACGTAATTATGGCAGCAAATATCAAACTCAAGGATAAATTCAACAATGAATACATGATAGTTTAAAAAGCTTAGGAAATACGCTCTTATTGTTGATTGAACTAAGAAATGAAAAATAAATTATAGTTTAAAATAAAATTTAAAAAACACGCTTTTATACTTAATCGAACTAAAAAGTAAAGAAATAATTCTTAATATAAGAAATAAAATGATTAACGAGAAAATGAATGCCATTGTGGTAATAGCATGGGGTGCTATGAACTACATTTTTACACTAACTCAGCATTTGAGAAACGAAGTAAGAAATATAACAATTCATATAGAGCACCCCACGTTTTTACCTCAATGATATTAATTTTCTCTTTATGCATTTTATTCTTATTTTAAGAAGTATTTTTTTTTTTACTTTTTATTTCGATTCAATATAAAAGCGTTATTTTTAGTTTTTTTTTCCAACTATAACTTTTTCCGTAATTCTTCTTTAAGCAATTGTAAATCTTTCTAGAGAAAGGGATAATTAGCAAACTAGATGTGGAAGACAAATATTCAAAATAAAAGGAAATTTTCTAGAATACCTACGTGGCCACAAAATTTAGCTGACAGAAAGAGAGAACAGTATCCTTCGATTCTTCAATTTCACTATTTACATTATTTCAGCTTGTCAAAACAAAACAGTAAAATATATGTCCCTAATAGTTGTGCTCGTAGAGAAATTAATTAATGGCTTTAAGTTCAGGGAGTCATGTACTTCACTAATTAACATTTGGTCTGTTAGTTAACAAGGTGCACGACTTTCGGGTATGTTATTTTAATACATTCTTAATTGAGTTTTCATAACAACTTTGTTGAACTAGTCTTTTAAATGGACATTCCTTATTCAAAATTTAATATAATGCGTCCTTTACGGAAAGATTACCTAGATATTTAAAACAAATATATGCAAATATATGAATGGAAATATTTCTAGAGAACATTTTAAGACATATGAATTTACCTTGAATCTTAAAATATTTGTTATTAAAGTGTAAATAAAATTTTATTATTTGCGTACTTCTCATCGAAAAAAAAAAGAATATGATAAAAAAATTTGAATTAAGTTATTATTGCAAAGTATTTTTAAAAAAGAACAATACAAATATGACATCGATACAAATTTTGCGTTAATTGCATAATTGTGGAGCTAGTAACTTCTATTTGACCGTGCGAATCCATTAGTTCTTTAAATACGTGCTGCAAAGTTCATGAGCGTGATTTATCGTTTAGATGTGACGAAATGAGTTGATGTTAGAATAACTTTAAAAAGATGTTAAAGCAATTATCAACAGCTCACTGAGTGTGAACGATATCATATTATAGGGCTAAGAAAAGGAATATTTTCTTTCAGCGATATTGCAGGAAGACTTGGTAGGAATGCATCCAATGTGCACGATTATTGTCAGTAGCAGTATCGGGAAAACCCACTCAAGAAAAACTGGGTCCATCCAAGCACGGGGATACCACAAAAGAATATCACGTAAAGAAGACAGACGTATTCGCCTAAGAGCTGCGGAGCATTGAAGCTCATCTGAAAGAGAAATTGTCCGAATGAATTTTTTTTATTTATTTTCTTATTAGTAATAAAGAAGTTTTATGCGAAAAAGAAACAGAAAAGTACAAGCAAACATCAAAACAGGAAATCGAAAAGCAATGTACTTATCATGATTATATTTATACGGTTGACGTTAAATTGGAAAATATTGGTAAGTTCGTTTCAGTAACAAAATGACTGAAGATATATCGAACCGAAATTAACCTATATTTATCCGGATTGGCTCCGTTTTACGTTCTGACCAAAATAACGTTCTTTTCCGGTTTTCGGTTCAGTTCCGTTTCGAGCCCTCACTGTAACAAATTGATAGTTTGAAAAATAGAGCTTCCAGCCAGATATCTTATAGAGTTCATACAATTAGCCCCGAATCACTGACATCTACAACCTTGGTGATGTCATGTTAGAGCTCAATCAAGAGTGAAGGATGGAGTGAAAATGTGCTTTGCATTGAGAATTGTTTCTGTCTTTTTGCCAGTGTGATGAATGTATATTTATTAGAATAAGACCAGAAGAGGTCCAACAAATAACCTTTTTTGTGGCCTGAAAACACCGGACCCGTCCTTTGAAAGTATGGATGGGTCCACTCTTATGGCAAGCACTCTTGTGAGAATTATAAGCACTCTGACTACACACTTGTACGGCAGTCTGGAGATACAAACTGTTGAGCTGCATTTCATGAACTTTTTCCAAGGGGGCGTTTTCAAACATCATAAGTTGCACCCTCATACCGTTGTTGTAACACACCGTGATCTATAGAGTGTCGCCATTCCGCCTTGACATATTAGATCACCATATCTTACTACAATCAAACATGAATGGGATTTTATTGGACCTCTTTTGTAACTCAACATGCTTTATAGACTGTTGATGCATTTTCTTGGCCAGCTAGATCAACAGTTTCTTCTTCAATCAAATGTAAATAGGACATCATTGGACAGTAACTCCAACGTCCCCCACAGCCAAAATTGAATGCCCCTATATCGACCAATCATGTGAAAAAGACTTGTAATTCCATCTCTAAACTCGCATCTGGCACCTGTATTACACATTGGTTGTTATACCGGTTATAAATTAATGATCCTCTCGCATTTCTAATGGCTCTTTTAGTGTTTATATTAATGTGTCGTCTTTAAACTGTAATCAATTGAATATTATACCTTTACAAAAGCATTTCTGAAGTTTTATCAGTCTGTGACGTGACCAAGTCCCTAATACTCTTGAAAGAAAATAATTCTTTTTGTGTAGTTTGAGTTTAAAACTGCCTTCTGTAAAGAAAATTGGATTTTACCCTAATTTGACTGCTATTTAAACCGTAGCAAAGTGAGTGGAAGTAAGTCGTACGCTGCTTTTAACATTGTTCAGGACCATGATCACATATATGCGATCACGCGTTTCTCCCTCCAGGGGTATCGGTATAATATATATGAATGAGCTTTCCCATCTCTGAGGCCCATAATTACACCGCTGTGATCAGTTTGGAAAGTTTTTATATTGATTTTTACAAGGCACTTGTTGGTGGTTAATTTTTTTTTCCGAATAATGTTTCATAACACTTTGAACTCAAAAATGTCCTTTCAGATCCGGTTTTATTTATTTTTAATTAGATCTATAAGATTTATGAATGTAAACAGCTGCACATGTTTAGATTTTTTGAGAATCGGACATTTAAGGGTTTCGGATTTATTGTACCCTGGATTTCTGTTTGGAAGAAGTTGGAAAAACAAGAAAAGCTTATTAGTTTATTGGGTATCAGGCATTCATAATAATAGTTCCAGTACTTATTTTATTTGTAGTTCATATTTACATCAATAATTTTAATACTCAAAAGATATTTAAAAAGCAGATCATAGAACAAACGCAATGACTCATTTTTAACGAAAAAGAATCTCTTCTTACTATGACTCATTATTAATTCAGTAAGAACAAACGATTATTTTTCGTTGCTATCGCATTTAGAATTGCCACAACCATAAGAAGGAAGCAAAAAATAATTATAATGATTAATTAAAAAAACAATGATACATTAGCTGTTATTTAAAATATTTGTATCAGTCAGAAACGCATCAAGTTGTTCTGAGAGTAAATTTATGGTCTGGATGTTTGTCAGATAGTATTTTGTAAGTTTTGCGTCTATTTTATTTTAATCATCATGGCAAAAAGAGTGAAAAGAGTAAATTTTTTATTAAAATGAAAACATCATCTTTAAAATTCGCAATTGTTTTTTTTTTTAATAAGGCAAAAAATTTTCTACTGTACATTCAGATATTATCAATTATTGTAAAATATAAATTTTAGCTATATGATCGCATTGAAGATTTAAAATGAAATTAGGCTTAGCAGTGAAATTCGCCAGGTCTCTTGCGTGCGTATACTCTCGGAAAGACTGGGCCTGGAGAAACGCCCCTTTCTCCTTTCGCTGGTCTTGAAGGCGTTAAAACAAGATTTACGAAGTGACTATCGAAACCTCTTATGGTGCTTGGAAGGAAGCTTTGGACCGGAATATCCAGTTGACCCATGCGAGACCTAACGAGTGCTCTGTTACATCCGTTCACATTTAGTTAAGTACATAATTGTCTCAGGTAGTCCTTTAATTTGTCTGTTCTTTCGGTTTATACGAATGCTTGATAGTAAATTGATAAACAAATAAACTCAGTTAATTTAATAATATCTGTTCATTTTGTGCCCTAAACTTCACCGATCACTTGGTGGGTCACGCCAATTCTACAAAAATTGTTTCTTGGCGTTTATTATTTTTTTTCATACATTGTATTTTTAAAGTTTTTTTCTTGAAGGAAATGTAAATACCGACATTTATGAAATTTAAATATATTTTACCTGTAAATATTAAGTAAAGTCTACATTCGATTAAAACTAAATTACATTTTTGAAAGTAATCTCATAAAATATCTTAATCAGATTTAAATAAACAATTGGCAGTAAGAATAAATTTACCAAAAATGGTACATTATTTGTGACGAATCTGTCCGCGTCCTTCCATTAATTCTCTTGGGAAATATTTGGTCAATCGATTCGAGTTTACTCGCAACGAACCCTCTGAAGAAACAAACGTGATTATGCAGATTAGGTCGGATATATATTGTCTAGGTTTCAGGCTAGTGATATAGAGATACAGAGAATGCGGTGAGTGGGATAGATGACCACCGATCAGGTATTATTATATTTTTAGTATGTTTCATACATTAGACAGCGGAAAGAATTAAAGTGACGTTTGGTATTATAGCTCGGATAGTAAAGTCAGTGTATTTGATCCTGATATGATTGGTATTATCTCGTCGTTTACTCTCGTATTGTTCAGGCATGGTACGTATATTCTACTTTGAATTTATAGAATTTTGTCTGTTGATAATTTGTGTGTTCGATAAATAGATTGGTTCACTAACATGGTTAGTCAACCTTCACTTCCTCCCACATATCTAGGCGGGCCTGAGAGAAGACTTCAGCTTTTATATATTTTACAACGGTGATACAATATTTCGTTATTTGAAGCCGAAATTGTGCTTTATTCCTGTGAATGAAAAAATTCTATTTATCGCGATAAATGAATTACTTCATAATAGTATCACATTTTCTAAGAGCTTGGAAAACTTTGGATTAACTGATGATTTTTTTATAAAGAAATTACGCTTCACAAAATACGAATAAGTAATTGAATAACTGCTTTTTCTCTTGTTTACCAAGTTGTTTTTAAAGTTCAGTAAAAATACTACTGCATTAAAGACATTTTTTTTAGTGTTTCTTATTGAAAGCTTTAAAAAATATTTACTTTACATATGAACCTCTCTTCAGAAAAATAACAACAGAAAAGAAAGGTAATTGAAAAGAATAACTTCTGCGTGCAAAATAAGAATAAATATTTTCTTGGACAGGGGAAACATTTTGAGAAATCCCAAGATAAAACGTATCTCTCTGTCACAGTGTTATAAGTTTTAAGTAAGGAATTTCTTTGAGCTCTGGCTATATATTGGACCCTTTTCTATGTAATCAATCAGCCATGAAATTAAGTTTATTTATTTATCGACGAACACTTTTTTTCATTCTAGATATAAAATGAAAATTTAAAAAAAAAAATAATAATAAAATGACTAAAAATTCAACCCTAAAATAGGGCATATCTCTTAATTTTGAGGTACGTTCAAATGATGAGGATGCCACATTCTGTAACGCAAATCCCTTAACTTCCCCAACACGCAACATGAGGACTTTGAGCCATGACACAGTTATCGTGTATCATCCCCTCTAAACGGCGTGTCTTCAATGCCACTAAAACTCAGCACGATTGATATTTTCGGTGGACCTCGTTACTTTGAACCATGAACAAATGACGAGAATGACACCTGAGTTGTTACCTCCTCTCCTAACTTCCAATCCACACGAACGAAAGACGTTTGTGCCTCGGCCCCTTCTGCACGAAGGGTTGTCCAGTGATAATAGGCTCGGACTCATGACATACCACATACACAGCCATGAGTCCATAAACTTGACCACTAGCCTACTGCAGCCACGTGTCTTTAGAGGCAATGGGGACCCAAGTCATGAAAAGCCGGCCACGAGTTCATGACCATGAACACTAGACTACAGCTGTGACTGTGAGTTATATCGAATAAGGAATCTTAAGAACTTCTAGGTGTCAGATTCTGTACAAAAAAGCACCCTAAATAAAATATATCCATAAAGATCATAATTTAGTAAAAACTGTTTATTTTTTTAACTAAATTCTGTATAAATCTGCCACGGAACCTTATTATATAAATCTTTAAGTATTCAAACCATATTATAAAATTTTTCATTTTTTCGCAATGTGTCTCTATTGAAAAACATCAAAGTTTTTTAAGAAACTACAATTAAAATATGTCAGCGTATTTTAGGTTTGAAATCCTAACATAATGAATCGGATTTTTAAAAAGTAAAAACAATTGAGTAAACCCAGTTGATTTTAATTAAGTTATCCGACTCGGTTCAAAACCGTTGTTCTGAAAAAGGTTCAAACGATTTTTTGTTTACTATTTAGTATCACTTAGATTAGAATACACGTAGAAAATAAATTGTATTAAGAATGTTATTACAATAAAAATGATTTAAATGCAATATTTTGCAAATATAATAATAATATTTTGATAGTATATAGCTCAAATATCTGTACAGAGGATTTTTGAAATATATAACTTAGAAGTATAGATAGATTAACTCATATTTTAATGCATCAGAGTAAAGAAATTTTAACAAGAATCACCGATTATTACTTCAATTGGTAGTAACTCTGAAAATAATGTGATTTTATTTTCTTCAAATATCTTACTTCAGGCTCTTTGGAGAAGTCTTAGCTATATAGAAGTAAATATTATTATTATTGTAGCATTTTTTCATAAGGAATAATTTTGAAAATTGGTAATTCTAAGTTCATTTTTTACCACGATATTGCACTTAATTATAATTTTTATTATAATAATATATTCTTTAAACAATTTTATTCGTTTATATTCTAATTTATAAGGCACTAAACATTAAAAAAATATTCATTTGTACGCTTTTGCAAAATCACGTTTACATACGTAATCGAACACCTTAAGAATAAAAATAATGTTCAATCTCACACAATTGCACTTTAGATTAAAATTTCTAAAAAATAATTAAAGATAATAAAAAAAAAATTTCTTGGAATGGATAGTGTGATTTGCTAATTAAATTATGTAAAATATTTTTAATCTTTTTTCATAATATGTGGATGGAAACAAAAATATTTTATTATGGGACTTCTGCGAAATAGAGAAAGACGCACATTCGGAAGATATTTCTTTCAGTATTTATTTGCCGATATTATTCAACAAAGAAACATCCAACTGTATTTAATGAGATGTCAAGTGCAGGTGTAGGGAGGATATAGATATGGAAAATCTCGCGTATTAGCAAGGAGTATGTAAGAACTAGGAACAATCATCATTTGATTCTTGGGTATGACTTATAACAAATTTTTCTTTTAAGACTTTTACATGCAAGGGATGCATGTTGAACAAGTTGATAGAAAACTGTTTTTTTTTCTTGTTTTCGAAAACATTTTTAATTTAAATTATAGAGTTCATTCTATGTAATGTTTATACTTTAAAATGTAAAGAAAAAGTCGAACAAAAATTACAATTTTAAATCAAAACTATAATAAATGTAATTGTATCGTTTAACATTTTTTTAAGGGAAATATCATTTCTAAGTAAATTATCACAACTAGTTATTTCCGCTATTCTTAGTTTTTCTTTCTAAATATTTGTTACGCTCTTCAGTCAAGCACACACACATTGACAGTAGTTTATATATTACTAGCAGTTGCCCACTTTGCCGGGTATTTCATGGCATTGTCAGGCTAAATTTCCTTTGAAGTTATTGTTATCAAGTCTAGTATTATGACTTTGATCGTAATGAAAACAATATTTCTTTAACTCTTGACTTTTGATTTAAAAATAACAGACAGGATTTGTATTTCTAAAATATAAGTATATTTATAATTTACTACCTTGCACTCCCTTCCTCGTAGTCGATTTCAACAAACAACATTTTTACAGATCTCCACTAATTAAGATATGCTTGCCACACACACGCAAATTTCAAGAGGTCAGTAAATCTAATTGTTCCATAATGATAATTTATTTTTATCCATTTAATTACAGCTATTTTTATGGAACCCCCGTAAAAAACCCTAATTGGGGTTTGAATTTGCACAAACTCGTTCTTAGAGGACACACAGGATGATGCCAAATTCGATAGACAAATTCAGAGGGGAGATGGTAAGAATTATGGGGATGGCAAATCACCAGAAAGCATGGGGTCACAACCACATTTAATCAGAATAATTCGTAAAAACAGTCAAAAAAAAATATGATGTTGATTGAAATGAAAAAAGGCAATAAGAAGTAAGGAATGCATTTATTAGACGTAGAGCATGTTTACAATCTGAACCATGCGTCAAAGTTCTACTTTACAAATTCAATAACAATTGACTGTCACAGGAATTGTTCGATTTGCGTCACAGCACAGCCAACAACAACCGGAGAAGGATGTCGGACACATTCATACAAATTCGTTGTTATGGTGACGACATCTGAAGCAACGACGATCCGTACCGAGAAATCCTTTACTATAGCAACCAGTTCTTATACGCAAGTGATTTTAGGCAGCCTCAGAAAATGAAATCCAAGGGATTGAGGTCCTGGAGAGTGGAGACCAAGAAACAGGCTATCTATTAGACGTAGAGCATGTTTACAATCTGAACCGTGCATCAAAGTTCTACTTTACAAATTCAATAGCAATTGACTGTCACAGGAATTGTTCGATGTTGCGGGCTCGTGGAGCACAGCACAGCCGACAACAAGCGGCAAAGGATGTAGGACACATTCAAACAAATTCGTTGTTATGGAGATGACATCTAAAATCAACGACAATCCGTACCGAGAAATCCTTTATTATAGTAACCAGTTCTTATACGCAAGTGATTTTAGGTGGCCTCAGAAAATGAAATCCAAGGGATTGAGGTCCGGGAGAGTGGAGACCAAGCAACAGGCTATCTATTATACGTAGATCATGTTTACAATCTGAACCATGCATCAAAGTCCTACTTTACAAATTCAATAGCAATTGACTGTCACAGGAATTGTTCGATGTTGCGGCCTCGTGGGTTACATCACAGCCAACAATAACCGGCGAAGGGTGTCGGACACATTCAAACAAATTCGTTGTTATGGAGATGACATCTAAAATCAACGACAATCCGTACCGAGAAATCCTTTATTATAGTAACCAGTTCTTATACGCAAGTGATTTTAGG
>BMAO01015895.1:0-32386 GCA_019973975.1 Trichonephila clavata
ATATATAAAATACTCTTTTATAGTATTCGAAATTTGACTTTCGAACTGAAAAGATTTAAAATAATAATATTAAAACACGTTTGTCTTATTGTTTTTTTTTATTATTATTTTTTTATAATTTTAAAAACAAAACAAAGCAAAATGATATGAAATTTTTAAAGTAAAATATAAAAAATAGAAAATATGTTCAAATATTGATTCTCCTAGCTTTAGCAGCTACAAATGCTCGTATCAATTCCTTTATATTTAATTTAATCCAAAATTTCGCTCTCTGTGGATATAATTGACAAGTCCGATAATCTCTCTCTGCGCCATAGTAGATCGTCATGTAGTTTTTTATAATTTTAAGTTTTGAAAAACTTCGTTCTCCAGTAGCCACCGAAACTGGCAGGGTTAAAGAAATCCGTAAAGCTATCGCAATATTCGGAAATGTATCGATAAAATTCTTTGCATAAATATACTTTAAAACATCAATAGGTGACTTATCCTCTTTGTAAAACATCAGGTACTAAATTTAAATTTTATCTAATAAATGTTTAAAATTAACAATGCATTTTTTAGTTTTTCACACAATACTTCACTACAGATAGAAAAGAAAATATGTTTTTAAAATAGCAGCGAGCTACCACAGTATACCTACTGTCCAAAACACATTTGAAGTTCATGAATTTCAAAAATTCAATATTAAGTAAGCAAGGGCCCAGATCAAAAAACATGACAAGTTCGAGATCTTCTGTTCTAATCTATGGTGCAGACGTGTACTGTTTTTTATTTCATAACTCAATACAAGTACTCATACTAATTTAATCTGCAGAAAATAGATATTGTTACAGGTACTTATATAGTTACCCTCTTCTATAAACTTGCAAATTTTCTGCCTGAAAATTAATGTTACATAGAAATTTTTAATAATTACAAAACAACCTGATTTTACTGTGAATATTTTTTAAAAATTTGTTTCTGATTGCAATTCATTAAAATTCCCTTCAGTTTAATTGTTAGAGGAATATCTAAATTTTAATTTTACAATTTCTTTGTCATTTGGTTGAATTGTTTGGCAATGTTTGTAGGTTTATGCATAAAAAATTTACAAATGTAATGAAAATTTATGCAATAATACTTATGTAAGAATATTTTTTGATCTTTGTATGTTTGAAAAGTTACATCGTATACGTTCCTTACAAAAGATAGTATCATTTTTTAAGAACTTTTATTCAACTCCTTTTTTTAAAAAAAATAATATTGTGCAGATATAATGCTTGACATGAATTTTTTTTCGTAAAAGTTAATGTACATTACGTACTGTTCCATAACGTACATAAAGTACATTAACAGTGTTTTGTAATTTTTTCACTTTTTGTTTTATATTGCTTATGTTTAAGATATTAAGATTGTACAATGTTCGAAGAACTGTTGTATATCAGTTAATTTTTTTTTTCAATGATGCTCTACAGCTATGAAAAAGTAAGATATCGTGTACATAAAATAAAAAATTCTCAAAAATGAAGAAAAAAACTTTTTTCCCCTTCTTTTGTGATCTGAAGTAAATTTCAAATGCTTTACGATATGAGTAGGGTATTTCAGAGTAATATATTTCTCAAAAAATAAGAATAATTTTAACACAAATGTGTGTATTTCAGTAACCAAATGTTCAGTGAATAATCTGGTTACGATAAATTTGAATTTTAAATCTTTGTATGATAAGACATAAACAGTATTATATTCAGAATATGAAGAATTGTGCAAATATAAATCATATCACAAACGTTGTACAAAAAGGTAAATTAAATTTTCCACAAAGAATAATTCTACAAAATTAAGGCAAACAATTTCATATTAACCAGCTTTATGGCATTTACACATGTTGTAAACATTAATTTACAATCAACTTTTGTTTCCTTGTTTAGTATGAAAACAAATCTTTCTGTTTCTGAAAAGTAGTTTTCTGTATTTATAAATTCAGAGAATTTATAAAATAAAGTGCATTCTAGACCGGGATCGGTATACTTTCAAGAAAGAACCAGTTGTTAATGAAACAAATATCGAAAGTATCAGACATCTACTTGATATGAGCTTCCGGCGAAAAGGTCCCCCAACCCAGCAACAGTCGCGCTAAAACTGTCGTGCTCCAATTAATATTTTTTATATTATTTAAATAAGTTTTAAACAGAGAGAGAAAGAGAGAGGCATTAACATTTTCCATTCCTTCAAAAATGAAGAAATATTGTAGATATTATTTATTTATTTTTATTTCTATCTATAGCTCAATGTGAGAGCGATCAGTGTCAGAATATCAATGCTAGGAATTAAACTTTGAAGTTCCGTGAAAAATACTTCAATAACCAGTTCTACCTTAAGTACTACTTTTTGAAATTTCATGTTTGCACTAATAATTAACTTTTTAGAACTGTTCTTGCATAGAAAAGTGTGTTTTTGGAAGATGTATTCAAGCAAAGAAAACAAGTATTGATGCATATTAATCAACATAAAAGTACTATAAAAATACATTGAAATATATATATAAATATAGACGAAAATCTTAAAATTGGCATATGTAACACGGAAAATCTACAAAATAAAAACATTTTTTAATTAGATTTCATTAAGCTGGACATTATTTTCACTGCCTCTTTTGTAAAGGAAAGAAATAATAAATGTATGTTTTGATTTTATTTTAATATGAGAAAAATGTTTGTACATTTTTTTAAGTCTCAAGGAAAATACAAATAAATCAAAAGTGAAGTCATAATTACTGTTTGCAGTTTTAAAGGAATGAAGTAAAATTGAAGAAAGTACTGATTCAAAATTGCGTCAACTCTCTCTCTTTGAAAAAAAGTGATTTCCTGACGGCAGTGGCGTAGCTAGGTATTTAAAGGCCCTTGTGCAACAAAAAAAAATTAGGGCTCTATTTTGGTTGAATTCTATCAAGTATATATAAAAAAGTAAAAATATGGGAATATTTAAATATATACAAAGCTACAATTTTCACTTACTGTCTTCTATTTCTTGGCGTTGTTTGCGCTTAAACGCACCGCACTTGGTTTTTTTTTTTTTTTTTTTTTTTGAATCTATAATTTTAGTTTTATAGTTTATCTAATACGATTTGTATATGCTCGAGTATTTACTGACGTTAAAAGGAAGCAAAAACTTAATGCTACGCTATAAAACGTAGTTGGAGAATCCCTAGCTATTAATTTATTCGGGTGGATCGAACTCACATCCAACAGAGGCTTAGAAGTACAAAATGGTTCACCGAGATAGACAGGAAATGATACAAAAATATGCATGAACAAGAAAATTTAATATAATATTTTTATAGTTATTTTTAAAAAAAACATATCTGCAAAAGAGCAGGGGGGGGGGGGCAAAATTACATTAGTAAAATTACATCATCATAGGAGAAGATTGCAAAATATTGAAACAGGAAACTAGCTTATTATGAATAACATTGTTATTAAAAATAGAATGTAACTAAGAAGGAATTGCTTCTTGTGTAGTTTTTTTAAGATGAAAAATAAGTATGGTAAGATTTTTCATGGAACTTGAAGTTTATTTTCAAATAGTAGTCTATAAAAAAATGAAATATTGAAAATAACAAGAACTTTTCAATAAGTAAAGATCGCAACACTGAACAAACAATGAAAAGAATTTAGGTGAAATCCCTACAAATTCGAAATTACTTTCAACTGAATTGCGACGATTACAGTTATATGTTGTAACCTTTTATATTTATTTCTTAAATTTGGAAGAAATCACAAATTCGGCTGCCCTTGTGTATAGATATCCTGCTTAGAATCTAAAGGAATTCATGATACCAAAAAGAGTGTTGTAGATCGCGATAAAACAATGCCTCTCAAACTTTCAATATTTGCGACCAAATTTCAGTCATAATTTTCATCGCGCCCCACTTCTTACAATAACAATGTACTGAATGCAATTATAATGTACTTGATGGTAAATAAGATGCAATACGACTTTGATTATAAACGCAATAATTAGATAAATATTTTGTATATAAATTTTGTACATGACAAGCCCAAGATCAGTTTGAATGTGTATTTCATTTTTTTTTTATTATATAAGAGTATATTTTGTTTTGTAATTATTTTAAATTACAAATTATTTTATTAAATTGATAATTATTTAAATATTTTATTTTCGATTTTTCGTAATATGCTCGCGCTCCCCCCCCCCCTCCCCAAGTATGGTTATCACGCCCTCGAGTTCGAGAAACGCTGCGATAAAGATTTTATTTCGAGATTTGAGAACAGTTTAATAACAGGTATACATGACACAAAATATTATTTGGGGAAGAAAAGGCAAGCAATTTACACAATAATTTACACAATTTACACAATAGTGAAACGAAGAATTGATAATTTAGATATAAAAACGAAAGAGAATAATTCGCTTTTTAATAAACATGGGCGGTTGCACGTTTTCTGTAATTTTAATTTTTTTTCTCTTTTTTCACCCTCCAATTTTTTGCGCCCCCAAATCTTTTGCGCCCTAGGCATGTGCCTAGCGTGCCTAAGCGGAAAAGCGGGCTTGGTAGCGGGGGGGGGGGTCCGTTACGCCACTGGACAACGGTTATCACATAATAATACAGTATTATGACTTTTGCCAATTGACATGCAGTTTAAAATTAACTGTTTTTCGGAGGGAATGTACGGGAATAATATTTGATGACATTAAAACTATCGGGTTCATGGTCTTACTAAGACGGAGCCGAGAACGAAATGAGGCCCCCACTGAGAGAGGGTCCTGGGCCCGGGCCTAGTTGGCCCATGCCTTGAGACGTCCCTAACTACAATACAATACGACTTTAATTATAAACCGCACTATTTATCAAGATAAATATTTTGTATATGACAAGACCAGGGGAGTCACTAGTAATTCCTAAACTTGTTTTTAATTGAATATTGAAAACTTAATTATCAAATACTTTGTGCAGTACTAATACATTTATAAATGTTGAGTATTATATGAATGGGAATTTGTAATTTTTATTATATATAATGTATTTACTTTGTAATTATTTTAAATTGTAAATTATTTTATCAAATGGTTAATTATTTTAAATCTTTTGTTTTCGATTTTTCGCGATAGGTTTCGCCCCCAAGAAGGTTATCACGCCTGCTAGAGAGCGCGTCCCACAGTTTGAGAAACGCTACGATAAAGATTTTGTTTCGAGTTTTGAGAACTATTTAATAACAGTATACATGAAGTAAAATATGATTTGGAGAAGAAAAACCAAGCAATTTACATAATTTTAAAAATGTATATATATTATCATTGCAAACGAAAAGCAAACAAAACAACGACGTTGAGCCACAACATCTTCTCATCATATAATGAATCAAAGTTTATGCCGATACAAATCATTCCCAACTCCCGTTGTTACATGTTACCAATTCTTAGATTTTGAACACGTTCCGTATAATAGCGCGAACT
The DNA here is from genome assembly GCA_019973975.1 of Trichonephila clavata. Lineage (NCBI taxonomy): Eukaryota > Metazoa > Arthropoda > Arachnida > Araneae > Nephilidae > Trichonephila > Trichonephila clavata. Next base: position 5,455 of record BMAO01015895.1, read on the forward strand.
CCATACGGAACGTATTTTTATTGAGCATATCGGAAATCAAATTTTGTTTTACACAAACGAAAACACAATCTGCAGAAACAAAAACAAAATTAAATTGAATTAAAATATAAAATTTTAAAAATAAAATCTTATTTTATTGCTAAAAAAATATAAAACATGCAAAATTGCAAGTTTTTTATCAACAACTTTTTGTAAGTAACATTAAATTAAAAAAAACTATAAGTACTATAAATTTTAGCGCCCCCTGCCCCAGGCGCCCTTGTGCGGTGAACAATTTTGCCACCCCCACGCGGCGGCCCTGACCCCAAGGTTGTATGAAAAGATATAAAGAATTCATCTTCTTGCCTCCGAATACAACAAGTGTCTTGTAGTCTTAAGGGTTTATACAAAACATGAAATTTTTCCACTGGAAGCGAACCTTTATAAATCAACGTGCTTTTTTTTCTAAAGAAATGTTTAATGAGGTATAGACATGCCGTCAAAATTAATTTTGGCTTGTGATTATTGGAAAAATACTAAAACTAAATACTAACAACTCATAACTCTTTATTTACTACGAAAAAATACATGTTGTACCGTATAATAGTAAATATTTTAGTCATACGTGTAATTCAAATTAATGTAACTTTAGTGTGACTTCTGTTGTTTCAGATTAGATGGCAAATAACTTATATTAGGATTGTAAGAAGTTACTTTTAACGGAATGCATGCTAGATTGAAGTCATCTTACAAACAGTTTCTAAGCCAGTCTTTATTGCTTTTCATCTCTGAAAATAATGACTCGCAGGCATAGGTAGAAGAAAATATGCTTAAAATAGCATGTAGCTTCTTCAATCAGTTAAATGTGCCCGGAATCGAATTCCATGTTTCTAGTCTGGTTACTGGTATTTTTACTTATATTTGCTTGTTTATTTTTCTGTTCCAACAAATTCCAACTTTTTCCTTGTTTCAACAAATGTTTTAATCCATACTGAATTATAGATTGGAAATCAATCAATTGCCATTTCAAATTCTTCAATTTCCAACCAATCGAATTGGGACAAGTTCAGTTTATTAATTGAAGTCACATGAGGGTCCTTTAGAAACTTCAGCGTCTCCAATAATTCTTTGAACCGAGAAAATCTCGCCGAAAATTCCTTGATTGAAGAATCAATTACGGAAATAAATTCTTCAATGACTCTTATTTCCCTTCTTCTGGTTTCTCATGTCCATATAAATCTTTGACATTTTTTTTTTTTCAAGTTTGGGAAGTACTTATAGTTTGTTGTAATAATACCGTTTCTGAAAACATGCAGTTTAGCGTCAAAAGCGCGAATGAGATCCATCATGACGATAATTGTTTTATTTGTGCCTTGAATCTTTACGTTCAATTCATTGAAATGTTGGCATATGTCTGTAAAAAGACATCAGTTTTGAAAGCCACATAACATCTAACAACTGTGAGTATTGTTCAATTTCCCCCTCTGATTTCTTTCTTCAAGAAATCTTTGAAGTATGTTCCCGCTGCTTAACTAGTGAACATTATTATACATTACTAAGCCATGATACATCCATGGATCTATCACTTAATCCAACAAAGCATCAAACTTTCGCTTATTTAAAGCCTGCGATGATATGAGATTGATTATTTTGTGGCTAACACCACTACATTATTCAGATATCTTAAACCACTCATACCACACATGGCTTGTTGATGAATAATGTAGTGGCATTCAAGAATAGAATGTCCTACGTCTGTTTGAAATAAACTAATTAAACGTTCCCCCCCCACACACACACCACCACCACCACCATATTTAGAGACGATGGTATCGCAATTAATTCTTCCTTGAGGCTGTCTTCGGTAGGGTTTGCAGGGTTTCAATCCCGGGATTAAAATAACTAACCCCGGGATTTAATTTTTGTCTGAATTATATTAAAAAAAATTTTTTTTTCTCATAAAGATTTTCTAAGAATTTAATTCTTCGAAAATTTATATCTTGTTTATGAAATATGTATGTAGAATTTATTGTGCAATTATAAGTGCAAAAGGTAAAAAAAAATATATGCAGCTCTCATTTCTCGTATGGGAGAACGTCGCACAGATCTAAGTGGCTCACAGCAATACTTACACAATAATATAAGCAACATCTCAGGAATAGATTTTGTCACAATTCCTTCTTCAATTAAATGACGTTAATTAATAGCGGGCCTGCTTGAAAGACTTGAGACACTTCAAATCCCATTACATTACTAACAGCTCAATTTCAAATGAGGTAATAATTGAAATTGATTCACATTCTGATTCAATAACTGGATCAATTTATATACAAAAACTATTGAATGTAGCAGAAGAACTAAATAAAGTTATCAAAGAGGCATATGCACCAATTCATCCTGTTAGATTTGAGACACTGTCATCAAAAATTCAATAAAAAGAAATGACTTTTTTGAAAATAGAGGGAGACGTGATGACTACCAGAAAAGAACATACTTCTATTTTATTATCCTCCTAATAACACCTACAAGTAAAGAGTCCAAACGCGCATTTTCTTCAACAGGACAATTTGTAACAAAAAAAAATAAGAAGCCGTTTCAACGATGAAACGCTGGACGAGCTGTGTTTTTTAAAAGCTTATTTACGGAAAAACAAAAAATGTGAAGAATTGTTTTTTTTTTTTAATTATTTCTTTACGTACTATTTTTATTTGTTTTTTATGATGAATTTTTTTTTATTTCTTTCAATAAAAGTAATATTAAACCAATTTTTAATTATATTTTCAGTTTTATTATGCAATTTCAACTATGCTAATATGTAAGTATTTTTAATAAATAGTTCAATCCTAATCCCGGGACCAATTCCGGAATCCCGGGATTGAAAATATGACACGAGACTACAAACCCTAGTCTTCGGCAAATGTACGAGAGCCTAAACTAAACGCGGAACACATTTTTCAGACGGAAAATGCCTCTATTTTCAAACATATCAATTACATTATAATTCACACATCTGCTAATAATAAAGTGTTTTTGAAATTTCAAAATATTCCATCAATACTTATATTTTAATTTTAACACGTAAAGAGATAGCTCATTTTTCATTACGGCATATAGGAGAAAATACGCGAAACACATTTTATACTAGAAAAAATTTATCAGTTCAGTTAAAAATGAGAAATATGATGAAATATACTGTCCTTTATAGGATAGCGAAACCAGAATATAACATTAAAGTTTCAGTTCTTTTATGTTAGAAAGAAAATTCTGAATTCGTGTGTCCTATTCTTTAACATTAACCGAAGACAGCCTTAATGAGATTTCGTACACAAAATGGAGCCTAAAACAGCTAAACGCGAGCAGATTTAGTAACTTCAGTACTTCCGTTAAGACAGCGGGAAAAAAAGGCTGAGTTAGATTCTTTTTTTTTTTTTTTTTTGTTGATCTGTTACATTTCCGGCCAGTTTTAAGATTCTTTCTTTTATTGTGTTTCTAGATAGAAGAAAATCTTTGATGTGGTGAAATATCTTGATTATCAAAGTCATCAAAAAGTTAGGACGCGCATGCTAACCAGGCTTCCTTCAAAAACTCTCACTGATGAAAAGGTTTACAATGCCGAGCAATGACATTTGTTACCGAGTAATTTCCCACGCTCGTACAACTTTTGCCACATATTTAATCGTAGACGTCGACTGTTAATTTCTGTTTTTTATCGCACTTATAATCGATTCTTTTTGCTCTGGTTCGCTTTTTTGTCAAAAGGATTTGTGATGTTTCAAAATGCCGTTTTACACAGACGATGTTTTACGTACCACTATTCCGGAACAGAAAACACACGCCGCTTTGTCTCCTTTACTAATCATGCTATATTTCTCAGTTCACCAAGTTCGAAATTGTGTTACACTTACCATCTTGCACTTTTTTTAAAAATTTTTTTTACTGAACTAACCATGTTAAAAAACAGTTAAAAATCGCAAATATACCACAAATAAATAAAATAAAGTTGTTTCAACGAAATTGACTATGCTATGCGTAAACAAGCCTTACATTTTTAGCCATTGTAGTCCACGACGTAACTAAGGCAAGACAATAACAAACGAGTGTGCTCATCACGAATGATCACTTGCGTTTGTTCATAATACTTCATAGTAAACGAACAAGGGGAGAGAACGACTAAGGAAATTCATTTCGGGACGAGACTTTGTGTAATAGTAGTACTCCTTTAGGGTGTTCAACCCTCAAAGTAATTCCGCCAAATGGGCAGTCAATTAGGAGAAAATAGCCTTCGAAATTCATGCTTAGCTTTTATACAATTAAGTTTGAAATTCTTCCAACGGCGCAACAGCGTGGTCGGTAAAGTAACTGTTTACCATGCAACATGCCTCGGTTAGAGTCACGCGATCGATTTTTTTGTTTTAAATTCATTTAATTATTTTTACAATTAAATAAATTAAATTAAAAAAGACATTAAATATTTTATATGATTATAAAATAATTAAATTAATAATACATAAGATATATATTATTTTTATTATATTAATTATACAATAATTTTTTATGAATAACTATTATAATGCATTTTATGCATTATTTTTATATTGTATATATTATTTTATTTATAACATATTGTGCTTCATATTATAAAACTATTTGTAACTAATTTTTATATAGAATATAATTCAATACTTAAAATATATTTTTATAAATGTTATTTATTAATTTATTAATAAATATATATATATAATCAAAATTTCTCTACAAGAGAGAGAGAGATGAATTAACATGATTAATACTTAAAAGAGAGAGAATAATATATATATATATATATATATATATATATATATTATATTTACTAATAATTATATTTATAAAACAAATAAATATTTACATATTTTGTAATTTATATATTTATTAATAATTATATTTATAAAATATAAAAATTTATGTATTTTATTTTGAACTAAAATGCAAACCGTTCGGTGGCGTATTCCAAATATTGTGTCGCATGCCATCAATAGAACCCATACCATTGGTTCATCATCCTGACCTAGGGCATCAGAGCCACATTTTTCATTTACATTCAAGGAACTAAGTATAAGAATTCAGAAATTTTGAAATGCTTATACACATTCCAAAACGTGTCTGAATCGCATGAATTGCTTATTGTAGCGTTTATTGCCCATACAATAGAAACTAATATATACTCGTATACATATATTCCTTTTCCTCTGCTTCGCTATTGTATAATTTCAAACAGAATGCTGTATTCCAAATGAAGAAAAGTAATTAAATCGTTACGGTAGACGTGGAAGATATGCAACAATTATTTCGGTCTGCTTCACGAAAGTAGCGATGCATGTTAAATCAGCCGAGGTTCAAAGTCTCTATATTGGCGTGATGCTGAAGTTAGGAGAGTGAGATGCTAACTCAGGTGTCGTCCTTATCATTCGACCTTGGATGTCTGTTATACCAATCCCTCATGTTGCTTTACAATGCGATATTAACAATTAATTCATCACGGAAGAGAATTTTTACAGAACTTTCCACCTTTTTTCTCAATTTGTCTACATATACTTAAAGACGATTCTTTTGAAACGGCGAAAATTTTCCATAAGAATATAAACAATATTTATTAATTGGGCAGATTTTTTATAACATATATCACTGACATTGTTTCACTTCATTTACAATTCTTTTTCCAATACACTTCTAAAACATATAGAAATAGCACCCAGAAACTATTCTCAAAGTCAAACAGTGCAAAACATTTATTATAAAAGATAGTTTCAACCACACAGAGGTCCGAAAATGAATCGTGAAAAAATTTTATCAACTCGCTGCCAAATTTTAACATTTAAATTCTTTCAAGATATGTGTTCGACCATTTTGTTGTCTAAAAAATGTTTTTATAATAATAAAATAATATATATAATTATTATATAATATCAAATAATAAAATGGTTTAAAATTTCACTCACTTTATATATATATATCAATTCTCGTTATAATTGTTCACTATATCCTTAGTTTAGAATAATAATAAATAAAATTAAATAATTGACAATCCATATTTTATTACTAAAACTGTACAAAAATATCCAATTTTTTTTCTAATTGGGCTGCACATTGGTATTTTAACCTTTGCAGACACCTAGTACATTCTCCAGGAGTTGGTATCACTTTTTAGCGCGGCACCATTAGGTGATATCAATTACCGCAAGTAATTTTGACGCCCAGTTTCCTCTCCAGAGGAAGGCACCTGAGCTCTGACGAAAACGACATGGCCGCTGTCGATTTTCTGCATCATGAAAATCCACCGACTTGGGCCGGGGTTGAACCCGCAACCTTAGGGGCAGAAGGCCATCGACAAACCAACAATATCTAATTATGAAATGAAATTTAAATTTCCACTCACATTACTTACATCATTTCTAATTATTTTATATCATTTTCATTTGTATGAAAATAGCTGAAATTCCAGACGTCGTCTTATTTTGTTTTACTTCGTTTCGAATCGAAAATTGAGAAATTCGTAACTGAAAGTTTTCGACAATAATAAACTTGATCATCACTGATATATTTGATAAAATGCAAATTAAATGTGGCGTAAATCTAACTACTCGTCTTTCGTTATCATTTTTTTTTTCTTTTAAAGGAATTTTTCTTGTTGGTGTCTAATCTGTTTAAGCTATATTACAGACAGTTTTTTTCCTGGTTATGAAATGTCGTCAGGTATAACTCACACACGTGGAGAATTCTGGCACGCGAGCGGGTGTGTGTGTGCATGCGGAATAGAAGGCTTGATGTCACAATATATGGCGGAAGCTCAGAATATAAGCGTGAATAACATTGACAAAAACTAACACAAAACAAACAAAAGACACTGCTAATTTTTTTTAAAAAAAAATTCGCGGTGTTCGCATTTACTGCGGAACTACATATTACAACTTACGACTTTCACATATTTCTATTTATTAATTGTTATTTTTAGCTCATTCTTTCAAAAACTTGATTAAATGCTTGTTTAGTAGAAAGAAAAGCCTGATTAAAAAAAAATTTCTACCGTGATAACGGATAACCATTCTAGTAAATAACACCTCTTTCACAATAACATTAGTTCATAGATATAGTCGATAAAAAATCAATAAATACTTTCTGATTTCTAAGTTTTATGCATAGAGCATAAAAAATAGCCCCATACAACAAACAGTTCAATTTTTGATTTCGTTTAAGTAAAATTCTATGCCTGGATCTCCTTATCTCAAACACGGTATTTTCAGTCGCGTTTGGGGAAGGGAATAAACAAGAAAATATCAACAGCTCTCGATTATACTTCGCTTAAAATATTCAAATGATATCAATTACTCAATTTTAGTTCTAAAAAATGGACATTTGCGGAAGTGATTTTTAAATATAAGTTTGTTATTTGATGTTTGCTATACAATTTTTCAACATATTTCGATTCCTCTTCATAAGACCAAATAGGGAAAAAATGGACAACTGCTCCCAACAGGAATGATTGCTTTTTCTTCAAAAATATTTTAATTTTTTTTTCTTGTCAAGTTAAAAAAAAACATTAGCAATCTGTAGAGTCAAAGCTGTTAAAGGTCTCACGAAATCCTGAACATTTTCTTTCCACTCCTTTAACGTTCAGAGAGAGAGAGAGAGAGTCCTTTATAATATATCAATTTCTTATAAATTTATATTTGTAAATTATTTTAAATAAAATAATTTTACTGTATTATCTTCAGGAAAAATACATTTAAAAGATAATTTTTCTGAAGTTAAATACATATGCATATATTTCTAGATTTCTACTTGAAACACACAATATACTTTCCTAAATATGTGTGTCGAATAAATCTAATAAAGACTCGACATTAATAGAACGTCTGTTTCAGTTACTATCGAGTCGTTGGTGGACCTGACCTCATTTTTTTCAATCCCTATCAATCCGAGTCCATGGGCAAGATTTGATGTACTCTTGCGAACATACATCTTTCATATCAACAAGGACGAAAAGAAACTCGAAGGATAAAAGGCTTTAAGATATTAAAACAAAAGATAATATAAATTAAAATAACACAAGAGAACTTGGTCTTTCTCACTTCTTATTTTGAATATAAATAGAGAGAGCAAAATTAAGGTCTCTTCCAATTTTTTTTTTTTGTCTTAAGTATTCGACTGCTCAATGGAAAACATTCAAAAACAAACCATGATAGGAGATTAATTTGTATATAGATATGGAACGTAATAAACATCTTTTAGGAACACATAAACTTTGAATATAAATTCGCGTATTTCTTTTCTATAAAAAAAATAATAACTTTTTCGTAGAATTAGTTTTAAATGTTTCAAAATATCTGAATTAAAATTTTTAAAAATTAATTTATTTCTGAAAAAAATGTTTCATCGATATTTGAAGCAAAACTCATTTTAAAACTTGACATGATACAAAAATGAAACATTATGTGTTCATTTAGTATATATACACACCTGGCTCTCAACACTGTCCCTGAAGAATTAAATACTTTGTAAAATGCAAATGAATTTGTCAAGGACAAGAAGTTTTGCACACGAGAAACATAGTGAAATCATAGCAAATAGAAGAAGAGGTCACTTTCAGCAATGCTGCATGTTTGTTCAAGGTTCAGTGTGATAAAAAAAAGTCATAATCCTTTAGGATAAATACGAAGTTCAAAGATAGATACGTTTTTGTTGTTAGTCATCATCCGCAACATTTTCGTTCTGACTAAAAACCATATATCGAAGTCTACATCAGAATCTCCCACATAATCAGGTTATGAGAAATAGCGTATTATTTTTAACAGCGTGGAGCCAAATACATATAAAAAAGTTTGAAAAAAATGGGTTATATATGTGATAAGCGTAGCATTCCCAAAAAATTTAAGGAGTGCATAGCATAATGATGCATCCATGCTTCGTATATGCTAAGTTTCGTAACAAGTTTTCAATCATATTACGATTATTTAATTTTAATGAGCGAAAATAAAAATATAAGAACTAGTGGAATACCTTGCAAGATCATGTTTGCACTAACTATCGAAATCTAGTTCTACTGACTAGTTGCATTTCATATTCTACATTAATTTGTTTCTAGTGTTTTCACATACGTTGCTTTAGATACTCGTGGTCATACTAACTCCATAGAGAAAGTGAATCTGTTTTGTATACACATTTATAGTTTTTTTTTCGATTTTTATTTCTACTTGTGGAACTCCCAGGGTTCCGTGGAACATAGTTTGAAGACCACTGCCTTAAATTATATAAGAATGTTATTCGTAGCAATATTGATTTAAATACAAAAAAGTTCCAGATATTCAAAAATGAATTGTTTTGCCCAGAATTCATGTTAATTTGCATATCTTCTAAAATGCTTTTTCTTATTTTAAAGGATTACACGAAATTCATTTGATATGATCCAAGAGCAAGCTTATAAAGAAGATGATTTCCGAGAGATAGAATCGGGAATTTATCTTGCTTTAGTAACATTTCCCCAGTGGTTCATCAACATATTTTTAACTGGACGTATATTTTTATGTGTGTGAATCAGTTTCTGAATATTATAAAAACCTATTTTTAGTATCACTTTATTAAAATAATCTGTAAAATTTAGTTTTAAGTTTATGGGAATTAATAATAACTAAATATTTAATTTTCAGAGATAAAGAGTTTACAGTCAAAGCTCACGCGTAATTTTAAAAAGTAGGAGTAGTACAGAAACATTTTTCATCAATATCAGATATTTTACTCCAGACGCTCATCCAAAATGCAAATTTTCAATGCATAAAATTTCTTTTCAATTAAGACAAAGAGAGAAAATAGGATCTTTACAACCAATGCAAATTTTAAAAATTGTTTTTGTGTTCATATTTTTCATTACATCATAATTCGATTTTTCCTTTGGCAGCCAAATACTTGTTGCTTGATTTTCAATTATAATTGAACATAATAACTATACATTGCGAAAAGGTTTTTTATGTAAGATTTTAACTGCGATACCTTCTATGTTTATAGTATCGTTTATATTTTTATAAGCCCATAAGTTCGTATATTCGTAACAAACCTAATGTGATTTTAATGGTTTTCCCACTCAAGCGGTACTTTGTTGAGTCATGTTGCATTTTTTTAAAAAAATTGTAATCAATCAACATAACAAACAATATTTATCTTGAAAAAATAGTATTTTATGTATATTTTTAAGGATTCCGTACGCATGCTTCTTGTAAAAATTAGTCACGTCCTGTTGGATTACATAAGACGTAATAAGTTTTTAAAAAGTGATACCTCACCATTATAAATTAAAACAAACATTTTCCAAACAATCATTTTGCTCATATTTATGGATTTACTCTGAAAAAGCAAAGTAACTGAATCATTAACACTTTGGAGTATATTGAGTTACGGAAATCTATGAAATATAACGTAGATATACAGTCGACTCTCGAGAATTCAAACTTTCGACAATACGAACCTCTCGCTAATTCGAAGTATATGCTCAGCCCCTAGAAAAACTCTTGATATTTCGAACTAAAACAATACGTTTTGTACACTCAATATTTCGAAGTAAAATCTGTGAATGGCCGGAATAGAATACGCGATAATTCGACGGGATCTTATAAAAACTCTCGACAGTTCAAACACTCATGTAGAGTCCTGAACCAAACAGGTTAGACCTTACATATTTTGTGTTCAATTGTTTTCACTTGTCTCCCCTCTAACTAAGTCTCTTTGATGACCATTGGAAACTCCGATAACTCTGACAGAAGCTACGCTCCTTTTCCCTTGAAAATCATGTTGATGATGGCATTTTTCAAGCTTCATTTTATTCTAGAAAAACCTGAGTGCCATGAAACAAAATAAAGGTAACAGATTTTTTTCGTCAAAAAAATTAATTATGTATATTTTGTTTTATTTTAATAGCTTTTAATACATAAATGTATTCTTTTAATACAGGATTTTTAACTTCTGTTTAATATTTATGCAGTATAATAAGTTATTTTTAAAAATACTTTGAAATTATTTTGTACATGTGTGCAATTGTTGCTTAATTACATAGTTTCACACACACACACATAAATTTAAATATATTAGAAAAAAAATTCTCTTTGTGATTTGGGGAGTTTTTCCTACCCTCATGATAATTCGTAGTTTTTCATTGGTTCCATCAACTTCGAATTATCGAGAGTCGACTGTATAATGCAATGCATCCTTTTGCTTCTTGTTCATCTTGCTAGATTTTATTATATTGAAATGCCTGAGAGGAAAATAATTATTGAATCTTTCGGTGAGCTTTTCCTTTCTATGTAACTTTTCCCTTTTGGAGAAAAATAAAAAAACTAAAGAGGAAAAAAAAAAGAAAGAAAGCGGTATTTTTTACTAGAAATTTATCTTCTGTCAATTCTTAACACAACGTTGTTTATCGTAAACACTAACACATTTCAATCATCAAACACATGAAATAAAATACTGGCTAATTTCCGGATGTAGGTCGTTAACCTAACAGGTAAAATAAATAAATTGAAGCGTTGTTTTGTATTTATGTTTTTCAAGTATAAGTTATTATGTCCCCCTTAAATTTTAAGCAGAAAATACCCTTCCTTTTATTCATAATTTTTAAGAAATAACAAAACAAGTTATAACTTATTTTATTTGAATTGAATAGTTGTTTTTGTTGAATTTCAACATCGCTGAAAGAAAAGGAAGGGAAAAGAAGAGATATATTTTGGTGAGACTTCAAGGTCGAATGATTTATTATGTAATTTGCCCTTGAAGGAGCACTTATCACAAACTAAACATTAGTGACATATAAATGACTTATCCGATTATTCTCACAATTAGTTTGAGAGTTATTCATTCTTTGTTTACGTAAAAAAAGAAGATACATACCTTTCTACAAAATCCGCAATAACTTTTCTCTAAGACTGTTATTTTTGTCGAATTTTGTCAGATAAGCAATGCAATTAAAATTTTAAAAATATGCGTCATAAACCCAACATTGTAATACTTACACAACTTCAATTCAGGTAGCGCATTATCTGCTAAATAACAACAAATTATAAACTCTAAAAAAGTGTATTCACTTTAATGATCCTAATTAAATTTGATTAAAATAATCGATAAACAGCCATCTTAATGTCTGTTAAGTTTTTTCATAACACACATATTAAAGAGGATCGCAATTACCATCGCAGAATATTTGACATAGAAAATAAAAACAACGTAAAGTTAGTAACTCCTTCCCCAATTTTCACGTGGTGTAGAATGGTCCAGAACAGTGGTCTTCAAACTGTGTTCCTCGGAACCCTAGGGTTCCTTGAGTCACAGTAAAAAATCGAAAAGAGAAATACAAATGTGTATGCAAAATGAATTCTCACATTCACTATGAAGTAAATAACTAAGTACCGAAAGTTGATTCCAACTATTAAAATTAAAAATTTTATTTTTTCATTATAACTCTATTTTGTAATTATTTCTCAACTTTTATTACAGTATAATAAAAGAATGTTAATATATGTTATATTATTTATATCAAAGTGAATAATTCTAATATTTTCTATCAGGGGTTCCACGAAATAATTTTATACTTGTTAGTACAATGTTTTGCAAAACTAAATACAGTAAGGCCTTTAACGAAGTCGCTTGATCTCGAAAAAAAGCTCGTCAAGTGAAAAATTTATTTAACAGAGATTCATCTTTTCAATAAACTAAATATTCTTGGTTGCAGGAAAAAATTCGTAAAATGGAAGTTTGACTGTAGTTTTTCTAAAGGAAAAAGCATATTTTTTCATTTATGAAAGAAAGAAAAAACCTCCTATTACGAAGGAAACGGAACAACTTATCGACATATTTACAGATTCGAAGCGCGTTAAAATCTAAATTTAAGCAAAAGCAGCTCCTAAACTTATGATTGACAATACATGCAAAATACACAGGATTTCTCACACAGCTAAAAATATTTTTATGCCATTCAGAACAATGTTCCACATGCCATTAAGAAACGTTTCTCAACGTGAGTGGCTATAAAAGCAAAATACAATACCTTTTTTAATTATCTTTGCATAAGGTACCTATAACACGTGGATATATTTTAAATATTATTTTAAGAAACATTCTTCGAAGTTTGTGTATGTAAAATGGGATTTCTCCTCGAAATCACTTTACAATTCTAAGGATTCCGTGAGTCAAAAAAGTTTGAAGACCACTGGTGTTGAAAAGGGGTGGTCAACCTGCGTCCCGAGGTCCGCATGCGGTCATCCCTGTTTAATTTTGCAGTCGCGAAATTCTTTACAACTTAACAAAATACAGCTGACTCTCGATAATTCGAAGTCTAAGGGACCAATGAAAAGCTTCGAATTATCAAAAGGGTAGGAAATAAACTTCCAAAATACAATTAAAAGAAATTTCTTTCTAACACATTTAAATTTGAAACTATGTAATAAAACAACAATTGTACATTCGCGTATAAAATTATTTTAAAATATTTTTAAAAATTACATATTATACATTATAAATATTATCAGAAGTTAAAAATCCTGTATTAAAATAATTTATATTTATGTATTAAAATAATACATACTGTACATAAGTAATTTTTTTGACGAAAAATCTGTTGTCGGTTTTTTTTTTTTCGTATTATATGGTATTCAATCTATCTTTGTCAACAGATTTTTCTAGAATAAATGACGCTTGAAAAAGTCCGCATCAACATGATTTTGAAGAAAAAAGTTGCGTAAATTGTTTAGTAACACTTTAGCTTCTGTCAGAGTAATCGATGGTCCTCAAAGGGACTACGTTGCAGGGGAGACAAGCAGAGATAATACAACACAAAAGATGTAATCTTCAACCTGTTTGCAACAGGACTGTACATGATAGTGAGTATTTGAACTGTCGAGTTTTATTAGACCACTTCGAATTATCGCGTGTTGTATTCTGGCCGGCCACAGATTTTACTTCGAAATATTGAGTGTATCAAAACGTATTGTTTAGTTCGAAAATATCAAGAGGTTTTCTAGGGACTGAGCATATACTTCGAATTAGCAAGAGATTCGTATTATAAAAGGTTTGAATTCGCGAGAGTCGACTGTACAATTATTTTGAGCAATACTTTGTTTTTAGTGCAGTGTTTTGTCACAAATTTATTCCAAAACTGTTTTTATTTTATTACATTGCTTCTGTTTTTATACAAAATTAGAAGTGAGAAAAAATTGAATTGCAGCGACACCGCAGCCTCACGCTGGCTTCGTGCAAATTTATCACGCTGCTTATTGCTAGGCATATTTGATCATTTATTATTATTAAATTATCTATGTTTGTATACATGTTTGTATATATATATGCGGTCTGTGCTGGATTATGTTTTTCCAAAGTCGCCCGCCCAAATGGCCAAGAAATTGCGAGTAAGATACCATTTTAAATTTTAAGTATCGTTTTACTTATGTGATTATCCACCATCAATAGGTTTTCCGGTACGGCAATATTCAAACAAAATCAAATTAAAACTAATTTAAATCTTACATCCTACAAACGTCAATAAAATATGGAATAATAAAATCCGAGTGCAATCCGATCTTTTCAAACCTACAATATAAGTGGATTTAATTCTTCGATATTTTACAAAATTCACTGCTCAAGTGAACGAGTGAATATTAACGTCGTATTGTTCAGCTAGCTACTCGAAGGCTTTTGGCGACGGACCGTGATTTTGAACCATGGTCAAGTGATGAGGACGACACCTGAGCTGGCACCCCCTCGTCTAACTACCACACCACATTAACGGGAGGACGCTTGAGCTCTCGACAGATTTTTCGTGCATCGCTCCCCTACACGACGGGTCTTCAGTGGTACTAGGCTCGAACTCATGACACACCTGCCACAAGTCCGATACCTTGACCACTAGGCTACCGCGGCCACACACTGCTCAAGTTAAGAAATTAGTTTCAAACATCATATCCAATTAATCGTAATACGGAAACATTTGAAACAAACATTCGAGCCATATTGACTTCTTACGCTACGCACTCACATAAAACTAATTACTAAATACAAATACTTAAAATTATATTGTTTTTTTTATGGATTATTATATTGTTTTATTAATCTGTATAGAAACAAAGAATTATTTGCAGAAATATTGACGACTTTCGTAGAGAAACATAGAGGACATAGGCAGTGGCGTAACGGAGAACATTTGGGACCCCCTGCAAAGACAAGTTTTGGGCCCCCAAGTTGGATTTTACAAAGGGTAGATACTTGGCGACAGTCAGGCTTTGGCCCCCTAAGAGCCATGGTCCCCCATTGTTCAGCACAAATTCTCTTGCATTTCATGCATTTTTTTAATTCTTTTTGAAACGTTTTAATCTTTGAATGACGAAAGTTTATTTTTATTTTTTTTCATTTACAAATTTCATTTACAATTGTCAAACCTTATAAAGTTTTTTTTTTTTTTAAAAAAAAAAGAAGCTGAAATTAAGTGCAATTATTACACTGTCAAACTTTATTTACCGAAAATTAAAAATATGAGTGTTTAGTGTTTTAAAAGCTAGAACATGAAAATAGTTTGCATCAAAATGTTTTCCAATTTAAAAAAAATTCTTTAATTTTTAAATGTTTATCTACCGAAAAATTCCTAATTATGGAAATTAATGGAAAAAAATATTTAGGATATTTTATTAATTGTGTAATAATCTTCGTTCACAAAAAACTAATCAAGTATAATTATGCATAGGTTATTTTTTAAAAATAAAAATAACTAACAAAATTAATAAAAATTCAAAAGCGTAAAAATATGCCTAAAAGTTTATAATTATATAAAATGCAGATATTAAGCATATTGTTTCGATATGCGGAAATTAATGCCATCGATTGAATTAAACTTACTCCATCGCATTCCCACGTCTATCCTCTGATACGAACGGGGTGAATAACACTTTATTACGAAACAAAATATTGCGTTGTAATAATTTACACATGATCATAGCTTTTATTCCAAATCAGAATAAATCCAAACTTATGAAATTTAATCGCAGAGTAGGATAGTTCACGGTACAAGTCACAATGCCGAGAACATCAATTCGTCATGTGAAAAAAAAATCAAAGAGACAAATTTAATAACAACAATATCAGAACGCAAAAGAGAATCAAACAAGAAAAATAAATAAAACGTACTCACACACACTGGAACTGCTGAATCGTGAACCAAAAGGAAACTAAAATTAACTCCTTAGAACCTTCCCATCCGTACACTCATAAGATCACAAGAATCAACAAGTAGGACAATTCTTGCAAAGAATTAATACCTCATTAAAGACACAAACATTAAACTTCAAAAGTCCACGCTTGGAATTAAAGTTAAAATTTTACTCCGTCGTAAATATCAGACTGTGTGGTTATAGAATTTTAAACTATATAACGAGACTCATGAAAACTCGAACCTGTATCTCTACTTGAAAACTGTCCCATTGCGCACTAGAAATCAGCCGCTGTTAGCAGTGGCGCCGTGGTCATAGTAACTGATGTATTTCCCAGGAAAGAAGGGTTGCCATGTCACGAGGTTGCTTAAAACTTTGGCTCAGTAATTGGCGATGATGACGAGACTAAAACACGGTCTTCGCTGAACTGCAACAGCTGTTTTCGCTGAATGTAAATAAGTATTTTTTTTTATTATTCGAGCCATATCTTGGAGTAAATTTTCACATAGATAAATGCTTTGATGTTATTATCACATTCTGAATCAACTGACGTAAAATGGGCGAAATATTTTAATAAACCATTCATTTTTGTTTATAATTCGATTCGTTCCCCCCCCCCTCTTTTTTAATTCATTGTTTCTTTAACACAAATTATTTCAACTCAGAGTAAATAAAAAAAATAAGGAAGTTTTAAGTTTTATTATTATGAGGAAAAACTCGCATAGTTTTAAATTTTTCCATAATAAAAAATTAAACAAATCATGAACCATATCTTGGAGTAAAATTTTACATAGATAAATGCTTTGTTGTTAATATCGGGATGTTAAATAACGGGAGAAAATTTTAATAAACCATTAATTTTGTTTAATTTATTCGGTCCCCCCCCCCCTTCATTTTATGCATTCTGTTTTCCAAAGGAAAAAACTCTCATAGTTTTATGTTTCTTAGTTTTGAAGGTGAATCCTAAAAAGTTTGTGAATTATTTTTGTTTTTTGGGTCCAGAAACTGTTAGTGAATTTTCTTAAAAAATTTCCAAATGGATTCACAATCCACACTTGGAATAATCTTATAGTAAAATATAGTCGCTTTAACTTCCTCAATTAATGTGTTGAAAAGATGTATTGAGTAAGGTATCGACTCAATATGGCATTATTCCAAGTCAAAAATAATTTTTTTTTTTGTCATGGAACTACGTTTGTTAATAAATTTTTCAAAAAGGAATTTTCTGCACGCGAAATGGAGTTTTTTTACACACACACACACATATATATATATATATATATATATATATATAAAGGAAAGAAAATATTACACACACATTTTAATATTACATACGTATGGAAATATTCGGATATTAGGCACGAACAACTACAAAATATTTCTATACATAGAGTTAGGATATAATTATAGACATATTCTTATCGAGCTGCATAACAAAAACAAACTTTTACAGGAGTAATTATAAGCAACTAGTTTTTTTCCTTCTTCAGCTATTGTTGTAAAAAATTATGCACCTTGTGTTTTGATCAAACATGAAAATAGGTTACACATTTTGAGCAGGAATTCCTACGTTATTTTTTCCGGATATTTTCTCCTGTATACGATCAGAACACTCACGTCTGTTCAACTCACTTCAGTTTCTTATACATTAAACTCTCATTTGTAGAAAATAATGTATATATTATAATTGCAAATATCCAGACAAAAATCATCTTTGAGCTGTTGAGCACTTTCAAGTGCTTTTTTTTAAATGCACATTTATTGTGCTATTATTTTCTTGCATTTTCTTATTTTAAAAAAAGTTTAGAAGTATTGTTCTCGAAATTTTTAAAAAAAAAGAAACTTAAAAATTTTTGTTTATTGTGGCAATATTTTAGGTTTTGAAAATTACAATTTTGAATCATGGTTATCAGATTCAATGTAATTTTTTTTCTAATGGGGCTGCGCATTGGTATGTTAACTTTTGCAAATCTAGTACATTCCCCAGGAGCTGGTATCACTTTTTAGCGCGGTACCATATAGGCGATACCAATTACCGCAAGTAATTTTGACGCCCAGTTTCCTTCCCAGAGGGAGGGACCTAAGCTCGTGACGATGCGAACCTGTACAAGGATTTTAATTTTTCAGAGAGCGCCCAAGCCAAACAGACACTCTAGGGATCTTTAACATGCCGTACATTCATATGACATGGCCACTGTCGATTTTCTGCATCATGAAAATCCACTGACTTCACTCTACTCACCTAACTTCCACTCCACACCACGTGAAGACTTTAAGCCTCGACAAATTTTCTCCTACACAATATCAGCCCCGAACTCGCGACTAGACAACGCCGGTCACGAGTTTGCGACCGAGGTCATTTTAAACACAAAAACTATGGAAAAGGATAATTATAAAATCAGTAGTAATGGAGAAATTTAGCACTCATGAACAATGTATATATGGGATTCCTTCCTGAATACAAAGCTTAATACAGACATTCATTTAGATGCAGATATTGATTCCCGACCACCAATATAAAACATTTTTTTCGAATGGGGCTGCTTGGTATTTTTACCATTGCATACCTAGTACATTCCCCTCGAGCTGGTATCCCTTTTTAGTGCGGCACCATATAGGCGATACCAATTTACCGTAAGTAATTTTGACGTCCAGTTTTCTCCTCAGAGGGAGGCATCTGAGCTCTGACGATGCGAACTTGTTCTAGGAATTTAATGTTGCCGAGAGCACTCAAACCAAACAAACACTCAAAGGATCTTTTACATGCCACATAATCATACGACATAGATGCTGTCGATTTTCTGCATCATGAAAACCCACCGACTTGGGCCGGGGTCGAACCCGCAACCTTAGGTGCAGAAGGCCAGCGACAAACCAACTACGCCATCTAGCCGACAGTAATATAAAACGCAAGATATTAATAAACATTTTTTTTTTTTTTTTTGCTTCTAGTAAAAATGTCCTTTTATTTTTCAATTATACTTAAATAGCAATTATATAATGCAAATATTTAACATAGCAAAAGTAAAAACTCTGTTGGAAACCTTAATTTAAGTTTGACCTACACATAGTTTGCATCATGATCATAGGGAAAACTAAACAAAATTATTTTATGTACCTCTTATTGATTTACTTTTTTTTATTAACGTCGTTCTTTGAAGCTACCTGAAAAACCCGCCGTATAGAGGGGCTATTGTATGTTGAATCTGTCGAGGCTCAAAGTTCTCCCGTTGGCTTGATGTGGAAGTTAGGAGAGGGGTATCAGCTGTGGTGTCATCCTCGTGATTTAACCATGGCTCAAAATCACGAGGTCCGTCGCCAGTAGCTATCGTATTCCTTTATGGTGCGACGTTAATAAACACTCCCTCAAAGATACACGAGGGGAGTGGAGGTTATGGATGGTTTCCATAGCTTTGAATCTTAACTAAGCGTGACGAGGATGAAACCTGAGCTGGCACACAACTCTCCAAACTTCCGTACTACATCAACATGAAGACTTAGAGTTTCGACAGGTTCAACATATATCAGCCCCTCTGCATAGCGGGTCTTCAGTGATATCATGTCTAAGATCCACTACAATAATTACTCGGGTACCGCGAACCCATATATTACCTCTTATAAATGTCTGTTATAAGTATGCAATAACAATACATAACACGCCAAACTTACGCGATTGGTGGGACTGAGTTGATTACCGCGTAGATTGAATTCGCGTATGTCGGGGTATAATTTCGCGCTTAATTACACTGGTGTAAGAAATTAAGAGAATTTGCATATTTTTTTTGAATTGCATGAAAAAAGCTGAACTGTATGAAAAACCACTGCTTCTAAATAAAATTGCAAATCTTGTACGGCGAATACTTAACCGTACATGTGGGTGAAGGCGGAGCCAGCAGAGAAACAGGCTTTATAAGCGCGTGTAAGTTGAAACATATTTCGTTCGCCAGCATACCTCGGCGAATTTCTTGGTGTTATTTTGAAGCAATCGGTTCAATTTAAATTGTAACGGTAAAAATGAGTAACCACCAACTTTTAGATGATGGAATGAGGTGGCTAATTGTAGGGAGGCTAGAAGCAGGCCAATGTCAAGTCCAGATTTGTAGAGAGTTCAATTTAACGCCGTGTCGTATGTAAATTATGGAAACAGTTCCAGGATACTGGATCCATTGAGAGAAAGCCTGGGCAAGGTCGTCAAAGAGCCACAACTGCCAGAGAAGATTGCCATTTGTCGATTATAGCGAGGCGAAACAGAGGGACTACAGCTTCTCAGCACTCTTGTTACTTGTATGCAGCCACAGGAACTCGTGTATCAAAAGTGACTGTTCCAAAAAGACTTCATGAGAGAGGGTTGTTTGCCAGAAGACCTACTGTTTGCGTCCCGCTTACGTCTGCGCTTAGCATGGTGCATACAGCATAGAGATTGGAGTATGGATCATTGGCTACTCTTCTGTTCACCGATGAGTCCCGTTTCAGCCTAAACACCGATTCTCGCCGTACGTTCACATGGAGAGAACCAGGGACCCGCTGCCTACTCTCCAATATCCGAAAAATCGACAATTACGGTAGAGGAAGTTTAATGGTCTGATCAGGCATCATGTTGGATAGCCGTACACCTCTCCAAGACTCTGTGACTGGTGTGAGGTATAGGGATGAGGTCTTGGAGCCCTGTGTTCTCCTTTTCAGGGGTGCATGTGGCCCCGAGTTCATTTTAATGGTCGATAACGCGAGGCCACACAGAGCTCTTCTGGTCGACGAATTTCTAGAGAGTGAGGATATTCACCGTATGGATTGGCCAGCCAGGTCTCCAGACCTCAACCCTATAGAGCATGTCTGGGACTCTCTGGGGAGAGCAATTGCAACTCGCAACCCCCTTCCAAGAACCATCCAGGAAATGAAACAGCGTTGCTGAACGAGTGGGACCAATTGCTACAAGAACTGATAAACTGCCTTACTTCAAGTATGACATCATACTGCGAGGCCTGTATAGCTGTAAGAGGGGGCCATATACTCCTTATTAACCCATTTATTTTGTTTATTCTGCAACCGCTGTTTTATACCTTCCAACGAGTGTTACGCTCTATCATGCGTGTGTATTGTAATTGTTGAATGGTTATTTGTTTTGTATTTTATCAATGTATGTGCATATCAAATTTCATTAAAATTGGTTCAGTAGTTCTAGAGATAATCAATCAAGTCTGAAAATTCTCTTAATTTCTTACACCAGTGTACATGTAAATTATTTTTAGTTGTGGCCAGTGATGAAAGAAAATAATAATTTATAAGAAAAAAAAATGTTCAATAAAATCTTAACACAAATAAAAAAAATAACACAAATACAAAATTGCAAACCAAAGTAATTTTGACGTAGGTTTCTTGAAATCTAACACTCCTACAAATTTTCTTAGGAGCTAATACTTCTTTTTTTTTATTCCTTTTTTGGTTGAAAAAATGTGCTTTTCGTTGGATATGTATTTTCTAAGACTTAAACCCTTTTTCAATTAAATTGTGGCCTTCTGTAAATTCCCAACCGTCATTCGATCTTATGATTGAACTGGGTCTTAAGAGACTAAGTTCTTCAATGCCTTGCTTGCTCTTGTTTATGAATTTTTATGAATTCATCAATTGTCAGCTTCTGACTATAGGAATCCAGAAGTTCTTGAATGTCATCACTATACACTTCTAAATTTATTTGCCTGTCAAAATCGATAACTTCTTCAATTAAATCCCCAATTTTATCAGGCGCTGGCTCTGATTCCGCCTGAGTTTCAGAGACGGGAAGGGGGGGGGGAGAAAAAGCATATCTATGAGATTTGAAAATCTCGTAACTTCGAATTTGCGTAAATCGAGGTATTACTGTACTATCAAAAATAAATGTAGCAATTTTTACAGTGAAAAAATGGTAGAATGAGAACATCATTTTTTGAAAAATTGACTAGAATCTATTATCAGAAGAATCTGAAGATAATAAAAGAGCTGTTTAATACTCTTGCTGCGCCATCTATGATGGGACTGTGGTTGCCTAGTGGTAAAGTTAATGGACGGTCGCCGTTGCATGAGTTCGAGCCTATTACCGCTGAAGACCCTCCGTGTTGAGGAGTGATGCACGTTAAATCTGTCAAGAGCTCAAACGTCCTCTCGTTGGTGGAGTGTGGTAGTCAGGAGATGTAGTGCCAGCTCAGGTTTCGTCATCGTCACTTAACCATGGCTCAAAATTACGAGGTCCGTCGCCAAAAACCCTCGAATAGCTGAACAGTGCGACGTAAATATTCACTCGTGTTCCCTCGTGCCATCTATGATAAAAACATAACTTATCTTGCATAGTTTTGTTTGAAGGGAGGGGTAATTCACTCGAACTGTTGAAAAGAAACCGAAAAGAGTTGCAACGATGCGAATGAACTGAGTGAGAGTTATATTAACGTCGCACTAAAAAGCTGCACGAGGGCTATTGGCGACGGACCATCTAATTTTGACCCATGGTCAAGTGACGAGGACGCACCAGATCTGGCATCACCTCTTCGAACTTCCCCACCACACCAACAGAGTGAACGAACTGAATGAGAAGTTGTGCAGAGGTTTTGTAGTAATTAAGTTACATATGTAAATAAACGTTAGAAACCTTAGAAAACTTTTTATTGCCAATTCATGAGAACCTCTAATTAAATCATGAACCTAAGAAACCCACAACCCTGTTGACTTCTTGGAAATCCTCTTTTTACTCGAAAGGATAGTGGATTAAAAAATTCTAAAGTAATTCCTTAAAAATCCAGAAAGTTTAACTACGTTAAAAAAAGAAGTTTTCTCAGAACGTATTCTTATATTGCAAGTAATATGGTACATGAATTAAAAAAAATCTTAAATGTTTTGAGAATTGAAAAAATACATGTGTAAAATGAATCCAATGGATCAATGAAAATAATGAGATTAACTTCCTTTTAGAACTAAATATAAAATGCATTTTTTTTAAATGCAAAAAATAATAAATTCGTATTTTAAAAAGTCTAAAACTTTTCTAATAACAACAGAATAGCTTTGTTTTTTTCCCCCGGGGAGGTTGAGTCCACTGGAAAACAAAAATAATAATTAACAGTGGTTGGTATTTCTTTGGGCCTTTATGCTATAAAACATTTTCTTCATATGTATTATTATATTAGCACAGCCAATTGGTGGATAGGACCGGAGTGATTTCGGGCTTATCAATAAATTTGAACCATAGAAATAGACATAGACACAGTACTGTGTCCCTGAATAATGAAAATTGATGACAAAAAATATTGCACAATTGAATTTTCTACAATATTTTATAATATAGGTATAATGGATAAAAGCAAAATCTGAAAGGAGGTGCTCAGAAACTTCTTCAAGAAAAGAGACGAAAAATAATGAAGGATCCTGCAAAACATTGCTTAAAAATGACGGGTATGTATCCTGGATTTTCAAAACCAGTACATTCTCCCACGACAATTACTGCGCAAATACAAGTAGAGGCCATCACTTCGAAAACATTTGAAGCTGAAACATCAAACATATATGAGGATAATTAGGTGCTGCTAACAATGAACTCAACCAATATAGAAAATATTACTGTGGCAACAACAAGCGTATCATCATCGTCCTTTTCATATTTCTCAGCTTTTTATTTTGCACGATCAACAGCAACTCGGAGATCTCTCAATAGGACTTTATTAGCAAACATCCCTGCCAACCTTCAATTTCAAAACAATTGCCTTTTCTTTCTCATCTTGTGTTCTATCGTCCTTACGGAAGTAATAGAAAATGGTCGAGTTTCTGTAAAGAGACAAACGGATTATCCTGTTTTATATGTTTTCTTTATTCCGACAACTCTAACGAAAGTACTTTTGTTAATGAAGGAATGAGAGATTGGCGCCATGTAACATAACACGTTCTTCATTGCTCTGATTAGATGGTAATCGGATAAGATTAAAACTCACTACAGACAGCGTTCCACTTCGTGATTCAAAATGGATGTTTGTTCTTCCGTCCTTGGAAAAGCGTATCCATTGACGCTCCATACCTTCACTCATAATGTTTGGCATGCAATTTACGATGGATATTCGATGTTGACAGTTTTCTTTGGTGGAGGGGCAAAGAAATCTTATCATTCTTCGCACCTCACATTTGGCGGGATTTTCTATGGCCGCACACATTTTGTCACGTTATATATATATAACTAGCAAACTCTTGGCCCTCCTACGACACTCTCATTCGCCGACTGGAAGCTTACTGAATCAGAGATTGCTTGTGCATTCGATTGAAGGCGCTCCGAACCGTACTTCCAGCGCCACGCCCAAACGACGGTTAGTTTCCGAAATGCCTTCGTAACTAAAACATTAAAAAAGTTAAATTTTGGGGGAGAAAGTTCAAATAAAGGAATTAAAGTTTTGTTGACAAAAAGATGTCATTCCATATAATTAAAATACGTTTCTGGAGCATAATATTGCACGAATCTATTTAAAGAAAAATTGCACTACATTTTTTACTGGTTGTGAAGATAATTTTTTTTTTATAATTTACACTTTCCGGCACACTTTCTTATCCACTTACATATTTCGACGTTTTACACATCCAAATAACCAACTGATTACATCTGTCTCATTGCGCGTGTTCTGCGGAATCTTGGTAATGGTAACATGGTGATCTACAATTTAAGTGAGTCAATAGCAGCTTTAGACTCATTTCAAGATTATCATTTCTTTAAAATCCATCGAGAGTATAATTTTTATGATACATTTTTATAATACTTTAATATTTTTCAGACATTCAGTTTGTGTGTTTTTTTATTTCAGTTAATTGTTATATAAAGTTTTAAAAGAATTTCGATCTTTGTAACCCCTTCCCCTTTAGTTTGTGTCCAACTTCTCATACATTTATTTTGAAGTTTTGCTTATTGTACTCTTTACATTTTCAATTTTCCTTTTTGGTTATTTTCGTATTAGCCTAACAAGTAGAAAAGGAGGAAAGGTTGACACCATCAAACAAATTTCCCACACAATCTGTCCAAAAACCGAAATTAATCTTTTGAATTGCTATGCTTTATTTTTATTTTTTGTCGTATTTTTCTCCTTTCTTTCACATATCTATTTCTTTCCCTTTGAATTTTTTAATTATTTCTTCTTACTCTCTCTCATTGTGTGTATATCCTCCTCGGTTCTTTTGTATCTCATGTTATACAAAAGTTCCATAATTTTTTGTGAAGGCTGAACAGCAAAAACAAATTTGCGACCGATTGCGTCACATGGAATACAAAGTGAAATACCTCATATAAATTCCTACTGTAGTCAATACATGACAGTACCTATCAATAATAGCGATTTCTAGTAGCGTCTCTGAATCAAAACAAGATGTATGCACGTCATCGACGTAAGTATTTTTTTTCTTATTAAAATACACAAATTAAACTATTTTTAAAATATGCTTTTTTTGTATATGTTCACTTTACAAGTTAACAGCAAAAAAAAAAAATTTTTAGTGAAATATTAAAACATAATTACTTATAAAATTTGTTTGTGTCACTTGTGATACAATGGAACCCAATCCCTTATGAACATATTTTTTAAGTTAATTTTGTTTTATTCTTTCATTACATTTAGGGGGGAGGGGGATTTGAAGATTGATAGAAGTATTTCTTGAGTTAAAATCTTTAATTGAATGGTTTGCTTTTCATTTTTACCCATTTTTTCTGATAATTTTTAGTTTTACCCATTTTTTCTGATAACTTTTTATTTAATAAGTATTTTTTAATGAAGTATTTGACACCTGATGAAACTTTAGAGCTAATGAATCGCAATGATTCTGATTTGATCTCAATTCAAGGAACCAGAAGTGCTCGGCCTTAACAACTGTACAATGTACAGACTGCAAGGTTTTCCTGTGCTTTACAACTACTAAAATGGTTTCAAGGCATTTTACGAAATTAAAAATAATGTTGTTGTAATAATGCTACTAATATGTACCTAAAAAGCCAATTAAATTTAATTTTCATTTTGAATTTATGAATTGTATGTATTGTGTGATGAAAGACTAAGATTAAATAAAGAGTTCAATCTTGCTTAATACTGAAAAAAATTCCGATTGTAGTGTCTTGTTCCTGATGTATCACATGTGATACAACCCCCCCCCCCCCCAGCTTCTATAAATTAAAAAAAATATTGCACTTTTCTACATTAGAGTGATCAAAACAACTATTTAAGTACCTCTTACCAAATATCAAGCTTTTATTTTTGTCTCGGGTCTGAGGAGCATATATACCAGCTTCACTGGGTACTTCATGGTGTTGTACAACTACATATTATTTTTAAGTTATAGCTACCTAAATCCTAGCACATTAAACTTTTAAATGTATTGAATAACATTCCTATAGCTTTCACCTTTTGATTTAAATGGGACAACACTTAAATTTCTAAGACGAAAATATAATTCTTTTACGCAGTAGCGTAACGTACACCCCGGTATCGCGGGAGGTCTTAGAGTTCTAGGGGGCTCAAAACCTGTGTTATGTTATAGTTTTACAATCCTTTGTTAGATCCGGCTTAGGTCCCAAAACTTAACTGTAGGACGGCCCTAATATTCTCCATTATGCCACCGCTTTACACCCCCCCCCCCACGTAGCCCTCTACTCTAGGCGATTTCAACAAAACCGCTCTTAGCGGATCTACTCTACAAAAGAAACATCTTTATCAAATTGTAAGTCTGTAGATGTAATAGTTCAAAATCGGCATTTCTTAAAA